>KN490466.1:29464-75091 GCA_000787155.1 Scartelaos histophorus
GACAAAAACAGTGTCAATTTGGAAAACTGGTACACGTATTATACAATTATAGAAATTAAGGCATTAAAATATAAACCAGGTTATAGGTGAGTGAAGCAGAAGTAGCATCACTCTGAGGACTGAGAACGTTGTCCCTCATTATAAATCCAAATAATATATAAATACCCTAATCTATTGCAAATTAATATCATGAGATCAGACATTAGCATAAAGAAATCTCTAAATTCTTAAGCACCATTGTCGAGAGCAGCTTTGAGAGACAAGTATGTAGCATGTCAAGTTATGTAGAACGTTACCTGTAATCACAGGAATCCTTCCTCCCACTAGATGGCAGCATGTGTCCAACATGTCCTCCAGTACGTGAGCTTTTAAGTTACTTGGCTCAGAGATGTAACTGAGATGTGCCAGAGTGCACCGTGTATCAGGGACTCTGAAACCAGTAAATAAGCACAACTGTCCACAAGTGTACATTTACAAAGTTCACATTTCAACATCTTATAATGGCAAAGACTCACCAAATGAATTAATAATTTATAGAGCTTTTAGAAATTGTATACACCTACACAATATCACCTAAAAACATTTGTGAACATTATCAAGAAAATGCACATCTGAAAATTGCCATTGCACATTTCACGTACCTCAGATACAGAAACAAAATACTGTCTAAGGAATAGTTATTTCTAAAATGTATGACTTATTGTTCAGGGAAATGGATATACAACACAGTCTTTCTGAAACCAAAGGATAAGTTCTCAACATAAGTTTCTTGCACAAAATAGCATGGATTATGTATTTTACAGAACTATCATGTAGGTCCATCCATGTAAATTGTGGCCTGTCTGCTACATTTAAATCAAGTTAGTGCCAATCATTTCTAAACTAAAATAAAAATATAAATTAAACACACTGTTGTTTAGATACATAGATCTACATAGTATTTCACATGCAGAATGGAAATTTCAAGCATTTATTGCAAAAGAGATTACTGTGGGTAAATATGAATTCAACCTTCAGTGTTGTGGGTTAATATATCTTCCATGCTTTTCAGTTACTTTTTCACTGCACCTAAAATATATACATAAGTAAGTGTCATAATCATTTTTTGCAAAATTAATAAACATAGGGAAATGTTCAATATGAATCAACACTTACAAGAAATAAGTTCATGCTCAAAGAAGAAAAGTGCACATTGTCTGGCTGCCACTTCAGGTGTGGGTGACATCAAAATACCTAAGTCTCCACTGGACTCCATCAGCAGAAGTTTCCTCAGAGCAAATAAAGCATTGTTCCGCTTCAGAGCGCACACCAGAGCAGGGCGAGACATCAGAGTGACCAGAGCACTGTGGCTGCACTTCTCGCCAACCTCATAAGGGCTCACTTCCAGGGCCTGAAGTCGACTCAACGCAGGCAGCCATTTCAGAGTGAGCAGCTGAAACCCTGCACTCCAAATAGAGTGAAATAAATGTTCTAAATCTGTTTATATAAACACTCATCAGACATTACATCATAATCAATGGCAATAGCTAACAGTTATTTCTCCAGAACCACATGTGTTGCTAGAGTAACTGCTTTAAGATGCAAGCTGTTGCAAAAATGTCAAACTTTATTTCAATAGCAGCGAAAAGGCATAATATACATTTTAATTCCTCAGTGATGATAAAATCTTTCTTTTTAATGTTATATTAGTTTTGATATAGAAAAATATGATATGAAAAATAAAGATATGAAAAATGAAGACAGTTTTTATGTAATTAGCAATTAAAAAGTGTAATTATATCTTTTGTATGGGAAAAAGTTGTCAAAATGTTGCATATAATAGGTAGCTGAAAACCAAAAATTAAAGGTAGCCCTGACAAGAAGAACACCATTGATGAAAAGGTGGTTAAAATGTCCTGCCTTTACCTACCGTGTTGCGTGAGGGTTCTGTGTAGGAGGCCCAGACCTTGGCCCATGTCCTGTCCACACAAACTCAAAACTACCACCTCATCCTCCTCTAGGTCCAAGGGACACTTTTGACTAGACAGGACCACAGTGGAAGGATTTGGGACCGCCCAAGCTGACTGCGCTATTAAGCATATTGTAAATGCAAATGTAAATAAGGAAGTGACAATGAATTTGAGCTAAAATGACACTGAGATAGATTTCTTACCAAAAATATTAAACATGTTGTTGCTGTAGGGGGTTGTATGGAAACACAAATTTGGTTCAGCTATGTGAACATCACCCCTGGATGGCAGGAAGGTCAGTAGGTTGTGTGTCTTGAATTCTTTCATAAGCGCTGACAAAAGGCAAGAAAAGCACACTAGCAGAAGCACAGATACAATCACACATAATTCACGGAAATAAAACACTACATACCCGACGGAAGAGAAATCCTGTGATGTAGTGCATTTTCCTTTTTAAGTATCAACACCAGAGATTTTTGGGATGTGCAGAAGATTTGAGCCTACAAAACACAAACATTTATGCACACAGTTGTTGATTCATTGCACATAATACTTAAATTACTCCTACTTGCTGACTGGTGAGTCCTAGTAGTGAAGTGCTATTACTATCGATTTCCATGGTCTGTAACGCACTGAGAATAAATCCTCGGTGTTCACAGGTGGAAAGCACCTGGGCATAGCAACATGGTGGAATGAGTGGTGACACCACAAGGATTATGTCAGCTGTACAATGAGAAGACATGGTCAGAAAACTGTCCAAATACATCTAAAACATATTATAAACAAAAGGACTTTGAGTAGGTTACCTTTAGTTGTAGCACACAGGAAGGATGCATTGTCCTGGATTACTTGAACTTTGCTAAGAAAAAAGATTCAGTGCTAAGTTACACCTATACATGGGCTCTGTACACCAAAAACTGGATAAACAGGATCAACACATATCTCATTGGGAAACAGTAAAATATAAGAATATTTTTCAAATCAAAACATGAAATTTATGAGAATAAACCAGAGCAAGATAGATAAATTATAAAATCCCCCATGTAACCAAAGTAGGAAATGTTTTAGATATAATAACATATTCATATTTGACAAAAAACCTTTTTAAAGAATCATCCTGATACTTTTCCAGCCTCCCAGAAAACCACAGACACAGCTCTTTGTGGACTTGAACTTGCTGTTGAGGTGTGTACAGCAGCAAAGAATCTGTTTCACCATCTTCAGCGCCAACCGTCTTCTGCCCAAACATGTGCTGCACTGTTCTATTTATGCCCTGTGATACAGAATGGGCGTAGGGGCCACGGACTGCCATGACGAGGATGTGCCGACTGTCACTCCCTTTCTGAACAAAGCTCTTGGACTCTGAAAGATTTCAAGAACATCATTTGTATTTTCCAAACAAGAACAAAATAAAGTAGCACCATAATTTTCTTTACCAAAGTGATCAGGCAGAGGCTCAGGTGATGGATAAAGGAGTCTTAAACCACAAATATCTAAACCAGAGTCGAGGATGGCCTGTAGGGTGTAGTGTGTCACTAGTGGATGTTGATAAAAGTCTTTATGTCCCAAAGTAATGGATATCTGTAATATATTGAGAATTGTCAGAGGAGTCAAATAATTGAAAAAACAGTCGCTGACTAGTCAACTACTGAAATATTTGTGGTTATAGCCCTAATGTACACTTCTTACCTCTGTATGCAGGTCTCGTATGGCCTCTCTTCCTTTGCATTCACGGCCTGGGGTCTCCAATGTCTGCCAGTAAAACCCTGGACTGAGCTCAAATATTCTGCCTATTACCTAAAAGTGCCAAACCGAACAGACAGTATAAAAGAGAATCTACAAATTCAAAAAGTTAAAACAGTATATAACTCACTTCTTTGTTAGAGGTTGCAGTGATAAAAGAGCTTAGATTGCATGATGGAAGACAGATAGTGGCACTGGAGAGGTCTTCTCCCATGATGGTTTTCAGCTGAGGAAGCCAGTGAGCTACAGTGGGGAGTGAAGTCTCAGACAGAAATCTACTAATATGGTTGTAGAATAGAGTAGGAATGTCTGTGTCCTTTTTCTAGTAATAAACACAAAAGTAATTTCAAAATCTTAAGTGATATGCAAATCATCATTATATAACTTGTACTATTACCCTTTGAGTATAAGTTTGTTTCGCTACAGCTAAGACATACAAAGACAGTCCTCTCTCTGTCCAAAGTTGCTGCAATCCAGCAACCCAGAATGGTACATTAGCATTAGCTTCAATAGCACTTGGCGAATGAGGGCCCACCTAAAAAGAAAAGCAAAAAGCAAAGATAAGGAACAAATTAAACATATCTGTGTATACAAAAAAGTGTTTTACACTAACTAAGGATAGAAGCCAAGTCACTAAAGTGTTATAAAGGTGTGGTTTGGTAAACGCTGAATCAGTTTTTCTTCTTTTTCTCTGTTCTCTCTCAGTAACCGTTCCAAGACTTGAGAGACTGACTATCAGCAGCATGTGTCCCTCATTCCCTCTGTCTGTTGGCAATGTTCGAACTGGCTCAAGATGGGAGGCATCCTGAAAGAAAAGTCAGTTCATCTGTCACTATTTGATCAACTCTAATCTGATTTCTACTGTACATCACACTCACAATATCATAAAGAAGATTGGTATTTTCAGCAGCTGGTTGTTTTTGCCCAACAGACTTTGTTGGCCGACGTTTCTCCAATTCTTTCACAGTGTGCTGACATTGCTTATGGTAATGATCTCTGAGAAGTTATACATAATTATTTCATTTTTCCTTAAAACTGCGTAATAATAATTACTTGAAGCCAGAACCACATACCTTTGTTTCTTAGATAGTTCTTGGTTATTCTTCTGATTTTCTGTTTTAGGTTTAGTGTGTTCAAACTCCACACATGAATGGTCGGTACCCTCTGGCTGGTTTTTACAATAGTCTTTCTTTGCAGTCTTCATAAAATCCAATGTTTTAACACAAACACTTTTCTCATTCTCTCCAGTTTTATTCATGCATTTATTCCTTTGATTGTTCTCCCGTATTTTCCGAAGTAACATGCTTTTGCCCGTTTCTTTCCTATAAGG
This sequence comes from Scartelaos histophorus, assembly GCA_000787155.1. NCBI lineage: Eukaryota > Metazoa > Chordata > Actinopteri > Gobiiformes > Gobiidae > Scartelaos > Scartelaos histophorus. The sequence goes on from KN490466.1 coordinate 34,487, forward strand.
AGAAAACAACCATGAAAAATGAAACATTAAAATGCTAGATTATAAGTGTCTCACCAGTAGTTTGTCTCTGTTCCCACATGGACTTGACTGGGGCTCTTAGCTGGTAGTTCTTCTTTGTGAATAGAGCACCGGGAGGGAGACTTTATTGGTTTTGTAGATGTCTGACTGGTGCATCTCAAATCAATGTAAACAGTTGGACGTTCTTTAATCTTTTCCACCATGTTTTCCTCCATGTGTCCCATGTAGTTCTTCCTGTATTGCAAATAAAACAAAACTGCATGTACAAATATTGCCATAAAAATGATATATTATAAAAAATATGAAATAACTAACTTGACATATTTTGGATTATGGGCGGATTTTATTGACTGATTCTCACAGAAAGATTCAATTTTTTCCAAAATATTTTTGTAGTAATCTTCCTTGTCACCATCTGTACAGGTGTGTACAGATACACATGTCAAATAAACGTTAATATTAAAAATGTATTGTTTGAAACACTTGCACTTGCCTGGATATCTAACTGTCCCGTGTTGTGGCTTGGTTACTTTATGGGTATTTTGGAAAACATTTAGATCCAAATGTTCAAGCCTCTGTGACAATCAATTTACTATTGTAATTTCTTATGACCTTAATATAATAATATGTGTAAAATTATAGAATTATGTACTTACAGCAAACGAGAGGACAGTGTGATTATTGAGACTTCTTTCACTTGAGTTCAAGGCAGTGCTGGGACTCTGTTTGTTTAACTCTATAATGTTTTCTGGTTCACTTACATCCAGTGGCTCCTTCATTTCACATCAGATTGTGAGTGGGAGAAGCGACAGTTTTAAATAAATCATACAAGTTATTCAATGTCAGTGAAATACCTCTGCCTCTACAACAGTATGGCTGCTGTTGCCCGGGGGTTGAACCGTGTCTCCATCATCAGGAAGTTGCAGAGAGAACCCAGCTGGTCTTTGAAATAATTCAATACTACCTTCGTCCTCAGACTGCAGGGTAGATAAAAGTCTGTTAATGTTCATTTAATTTCTTTCTCTTTCACATAAAGCTCAAGGTTTTAGCTAACGTCAGCCGTGTTGCTAACTGTAATTGCTAATTGCTTTGCTACATACCGATGAAGTTGGTTCAATTGAGGGAATGTACGGCTGCACTTTTTTCACAATCGACCTCCAAAGGCTGTCCTCCATTATTTTTAGTCACAGGGAAGAAATGTCGGTCTATGTTGATCCAAACTCTAACTTTTGTTGAGTTGTTTGCTGTGATTAATGTCCCGTGCTGTAAGGGAAGCTGATAACGCGCTGCGGGTACTATGGCAACTGAAACTTTACCTGCTCTGCGTGGTTCGTTCAGGGACTGTCTGAAAAATACCTGATTTACAGATATGAGACATCACTAGACTACAAGAAACGAAGGCCACGAGATTTGTAGGTTTATTTGAAAGTCTTCAGCTTATCTGCATTTGTTTGTCCTTCTAAATCTCGACAAATCCTCTACTATTTTGCTTGAAAGTTAACTTTAGCTGGTATCAGGAAGCCCTGCTAACTTAGCTAAGCCTGCTAAAATAATTTGTTAACTCTGCATTCTGTCTCTCTTTTTGGTGTGAAAATAATGACATTTTATAGATTGTGTTATACGTGTTATTTTTATTGCTCAATATCTTTGAACAACAGTGCAAACTAATGCAAAAAGCAAACATAAAATCACAAATTCCCCTGACCAGAAATTCCTTATTACATCAGAGATCAGAAATGGAATATATTGCACAACATTAGTGGCTTATTACCTGTAGATCTGTAAACAATGATGATGTTAGTGTGTAGGTAATTATTATCACAGCCTGCCATATCTTAAAAAGTGCATTTTTATTGATTTTGTTTCTGTCTAATCCTAAACTTGTATTTAAAGCTCTCTTATGTTTTTTTCTTCAGTGTTGAGGCCATAAAAATGTAACTATCACACTAACAACTCTGAAAATGTTCACTGTTTATGTCTCGTAGGTCCTGTCCTGCCAGTCGAGTTGGACTAGTGCACGTAATGTTGTTATATATTGTAATGGTAGTATCTGGCTCTTCACCCTCTGCATGAGTCTCCAGTTGTCGTGGAACAACCAAAGGATTTGCCTGGCTGTATTCTCTGAGTGGGAGAGTATTGCAGTCACATCTCCAGGGGTTTCCAGAGAGAAGAAGTTTTTCCATGGTCACTGGGAAATCTGGGATCAAGTTAGCCAAGACATTGTCCCTGAGATCAATATATCGGAGTTTAGGGAGAACTTGCTTTGTGCCATTTAGCGCCAACAGTCGACATTCATTGTTAGATAGAAGTAAGTACTCTAAATTTTTCAGGCCCAAGAATGCTTGAACAGTTATTGTCTCTAGTTTGTTTGAACGCAAATCTAAACCTGATAAGCCAGCCATATCAACAAAGCTGTTGCGTTCTACCACTGAGATGTTGTTATGTTGTAAAAATATCCGGCGTAGACCAGAAAGTCCAGTGAAAGCTTGAGAAGTGATTCGGGTAAGGCAACCTCTATCCAAATGGAGACTGTGAAGCTTTGGCAAGCCTTTAAAAACCTGGTCTGGAAGTGTGATGAAACAACTCCCTGAAAGATTTATAACTGCAACATGGGACAGCCCTGCAAAACTACCCATGTGTGCCTCCTGGACTTGATTGTGATCTAGTTCTAGCACTTCAAGATGACCAAGTCCTTCAAAAATCCTGTCTCCCAAAGATCTGATTCTGTTGTAGCTAAGGCGAAGCTCTTCCAGATACTGCAGATCACGAAAAGTTCTGGGACGTATTCCATTAATTGAGTTATTGGAGAGACGTAACACATGTAGACTATGAAGGCCCAAGAAAGTATCATCATGCAAAGTTGTTAGTTTGTTATTTGTAAGGTCTAGCCATCTTAGAGATTTCATACCTATAAAAGCTCTGGGTACCACTGTTACTATCTGATTTTGAGCCAAGTACAACTTTTGCAGTTTGGTAAGTTTGACAAACACGTTAGCTTTGATGACCTTGATAAAATTTCCAGTTAGATCTAGCTCTTTTAGTTCTACAAGGTTTTGGAATAGCTGAGGTTGCAAGTAAGCCAGTTTATTCCCAGCCAAAATCAGCTCCCGTAGGCCCTGGAGGTCCTGGAATGCCGTCTCTGGGAGCACTGCTATGGAGTTCCAGCCCAGGTTCAAGAGCCACATGTTGGACAGTCCAGCAAAAAGTCTTTCCTCAATGCGAGTGAGCTGGTTATTGTGAAGACTCAATGAGGCAAGATTTGGTGTACTTTGGAAAATTGTACCTGGTAAAGTTCTCAGTCGATTTCTCTCAAGATGGACATGAGCAAGAGATCGTAGTCCTCGAAAGGCCTGGGTGTCAATGTTGGCCAACTGTCCACTTTGCAAATTTAGAAAATCCAGATTGGTAAGGTCTTTGAATGAGTTAGCAGGGAGTGACGAGAATAGGTTTCCATCTAGCCAAAGTGAATGGGTGGATGTCGGCATGTCATTTGGGACCTGGGTTAAGTTTTTGAAGCTGCAGTAAACGTTGAGCTCCAGACTGTAGTCATCGTAAAGACAGGTGCATGCCTTCGAACATGGTATGGGCTCTTCTGTTCCTCTCTCTGCAGAGCTTTCTGGAGTGGCCTGCACAAGAAGGACCCCCTGCGCCAACAATACCAGCAGTACGATGGCTTTCATACTAGAAAATTATTTAAAAACAAGTATGTGGTCAATACACAAAGCACAATCTCACCATGTGTGTACGCATTTCATTTTAAATCCGCCTTACCTTGCAGCTGCTGGTCTGGATTCAGTGTTTACAGGCTCAAACAGTGATGCCTGACCCTTGTGCGTGTGTTTGTATGTAGAAGCCTGCCCCCTCCACAAGCACAAAATGGTTCTGGTAAGTCAGAAACCTGAAATAATTAACTCTTTCATTTTCAATATGACACCATTGTCATATAATAGCTTTATTGGCATTATGGTTATTATGGCTTAAAAATGTATTGTATTAAAAAAAAAAAAAAAATGCTTTAATGGATTTCAGCTCTGACAACCGTAACAAAGTGTAGATAATGTAAATAGCTGCATGTTTTGTTCATTTATTGCTTTAGTGTTATATCATATATGATTTTTAGTATTTTTGATCATTTTGTGGATACAAAAACTAAATGCTAAATATTCCATTCATGTATACGTCTCTTATAACTGTGAAAGGCCTTTGATGTTTACAGTGGCTCAGTCATTGAGTTCACTTACTGTAAATTTGAACTGATGGCATAGAGATAACACAGGCCTGTTACTCTTTACATTAATATACATTCTAACACACATCCAAGAGTAACCATGTAATTTTACATATTTACAAATATTTAATCATATTCATTCACAAATGGAGAGATTTACACTGATCGAGCTAGTGTTTTGGTTCATATTCCCTGCATAACATAAATTATCGATTTGTGTCACTGTAGGGTATGAACACTGCGGGTCCGTTTCCTAATCACATGTATGGCTGTAATGACTAACTTAATGTTTACTCTGTACTTGGTATCTGGGTTCTTTTTAGCCAACCATGAACCTGCCAGGCTCTAAAGTACAACCACTTTCAGATAACATCGGGACAGCACTAAATGTCATTGATTAAAGTCAATATAAACAACATATACTACTTCAAAACTTCTCTTGGGAAATGAAGTCAGAAGGCATAGCACTCTACATTATGTTGTCTGTATCGAGTGACCAGTCCCAAAAGTGCTTTCACAATCATTACCAGTAGAGGGTACTGTAGTTATGTAAATAAACTTATTCTCATTTAGCTTCAGAATAAAGAATATAAAGAATACAAGTTTTTTCATAACTAAAAGTGAATTATTTCTTACCTTGATTTGTGAAGGCAATTACAACTCATTATAGCAGTTCAGTAGAAGACATAACTGGCACCTCTAATTGGCTTTTCCGGTAGAAAGGTGTTGTCAGCTGCTGTGGTCATCAAAATGAGAAGATGTCAGGGTAAGAAACTTGTCTTGGCAATTTGTTCCAATTCATCTGTATACATATTGTGGTTGAATGCATCTTTCTGCAAAAGCATATTCATTCATGCCAATTAGCATTATAAACATTGTACAAGTTGTTATTGGCTTCAGTCGTGTGTATTTATGATATTTTAATCAAAGGGACTTGTCTGTAAGAGCTGCTGATGGAAAATTATTTTATTAATTGGATAACATAAAAGCTTGGCGCTTGGATCCAGACAGATGCATTTACTTAGAAGAGCTTAGATGGTACTAAATGCTGTAATTAGTTTTCCAAAATTTTAAAAGTGATTGGCAAAAACAGCACAGTCAGAGTCTTGCACGATAGATTTCTTTTGTGTTAATGTTATTTTACACCCTATTTTCATGTAAAAATATTGTTGATTCTCTATTCATTAGGGGTGTAACGGTTTGGTACATTTTTGGTACAGTTTGGGAACAAAATCCAAAACCATTGGCTTGTTTTATATATATAACATATATATAATTATAATTGTTAAGATCTGGTTTAGACCTGGTTCAGTCCTGGTTTAGACCTGGTCCAGTCCTGGTTTAGACTTGGTTTAGACCTAGTTTAGACCTGGTTTAGCGCAGCGGATCCCACGGGTGGGCGCACAGCTTCTAATTGGCTTTCCGGTAACTCTAAAACTCTAAATTGTCTTTTCTATGACAGTAAACAAGAAATTCTGGAAACACATACAAAAACGTATAATACAAAAACTTATAAAACATATACATGATGCTTTGTTTGAACACTTTAGTCAAAAGAGGGTATTGCAAAAATGTGACTGCACTGGACTCAGTTTCTAGTAAAAGTTGTGGATGAGTTTGTACTAAATTTGTATTTGATTACTTGGGAAGACCTTACCTAAATGAGCCATTGCTTTGTCTGGATTTTAAACAATCGGTATCTTCATCTTCCATGAAAAAACATATCAGATCTCTAGTCAGAATGGATGCCAACAAGAAGGTCTTCATTAGGATTTACCCTTTAGAAGGTCAGGTGTTTTCTTTTGCTGTTGTTTGAATGATTATCTGCCCTCCTGGATAAATGCAGAAAACCCATGCACAGTCTGAGCTATCATGTGGCCATTACATTTGAAAGCATTGTTGTTTTTATTGTGTTATGCCTGATATTTGCTGTGACCTTTGTCTGTTTAAGGCTCAATGTATTTTTCATAATGTGTTTGTTTTGACAGTTGAACTTGCTGATGTCTTTAGCAGTTTAGAGTGGTGAATGACTGTAATCATGGTTCTAGGCAGTGACTTTTTGGAGGGAGGACATTGTCTCTGTCTTGACGTCTGAAAGATGTTGGATCAGTCTGTTTTATAATCGAATGTGACAGTTGTGTCCAAAGCGGAGTATGGCAGCTGAGGGCATCATTTCAAATAATTTCACTCTGACAGTTGGTTGTCTGAGCTGCGCTGTTCAAATGTATGAAGTTGACAACAAAGCGTAGCTAAATTTGGAGAAAAGAATACTGAACACATACTTTTGTTATTGCTTTCCACCCGAACCTATCCCTGCAGTTAGGGGCATTGTTGGATTTAAGCCTTCGGTTATCTGCAGTATTTTTAGCACTTTTTCCCTTTGAAAAGATTGTTTTAAATTGTTAATCATGAAGGAAGTGGTTCTCATCTTTCATCATTTTGAATTTGAAACCGCGACAAAACATAACCTATTGCTTCAACACACAAACATGAGATATATTATGAATTTACAAATATATTATAGATTGTTTTGTTTTCTAAGATGTGCTCTTTTCTATCTATAAAATCTTTAAAAAATTAAAATTCTTTCTTTTTTAGAAGGATCTATTGACAAATGCCTTTCTCTCATTTTTAAATTTGTTGAGGTAAAAAAAAGAGTTAAAACTGATATGACTCACAAGTGGACAAACATTTTGCTTGTCTGTCTAAAGTACAAGTTTAGTGAAACATTTTAATCTCAAAATCTCACCACAGTGTTTTTGTAAGATTATCTAACCAGAAAACATTTCAGAACCCTTTCTGACTGTGACAATATTACATCCTAGAAATGATCACCACTTTTTACTCTGGTGATGTAATAACACAGATGAATGTATAAGCCAGTGTCCATTAGTCTTTCTCTCATTCTCTTTCTTTCTTTCTCTCTGTCTCTCTCCCTGTCTCCCTCTCTCTATTTCTGCTCGTTGAATAGACCCATTGTCGTGTCTCTAGAGATGGAAGTCTGCATTTCTGTATGAACATTCAAATTTTTTCATTTTCCTAACACCTTGGTTCTATTCATTCCTTAAATAACACAGACAAGCAGACAAGAGACTGAGGATGGATTTATGTTAAAAATCATCTCTATGTATCGTAGATGTTGATTGGCCGAGATAAGCCTCTTTACATTGACTTCAAATAAGCATAGACTTTTACAGTACACACTACAAGTCAAAAGTTGGCACTTACCTTCTCATTCAATGTTGTTTTTTGTTTTTATTTGCTAGTTTCTATATTTAATATGCATTCAGACAACATCACATATATGAAGTAAGATGTATGGAATTATGTGGGGTTACTTAACTTTTTTTCTTTTTTTACTAAAATAATATAAATAAATATAAATATATCTTTCTTCATATATTTGATGTCTATATATATCTTGCTTCATATATTTGATGTCTTTTTTATGTATATCAAATGTAGAAAGTAAACAATATAGAAAAAAAAAAACATTGAATGAGAGGATGAGTCCAAACTTTTGACTGGTAATGTATGAGAGTCCCCTCCAATAAAATGAAACCTGCTCTGGTCTCTGATACCCATTACGAGCAAATGACGGAATTTAAATGAAGTCATCTATTCCTAATGACGGTGACTTCAAGCATAGACATTTAAATTTTACAAACACATAAAAAATATATCGGTTCATACATATTTTTGGCCTTACGCAAAATTGGGTTTTTAATTCATATGAGGCAGACTCCATAGAAAGAAATGCAATTAAGAGGCTTGACTTGAATATATTAGACTGTAATTAAGTGAATTTCTTTGCTTGTAAGATTAAGGAAAGTTCTTATCTTGATTTAATTCAAAGCCGAGGGTTATGGCTCATTAAATGGTTTGGATGAGAATGCTGTTTATAGATTATAGTTATATATTATAGTTTATAGTTATATATTATAGTTTATAGATGTTTTTCACATTACAGCAAAATGACAAAGTATGATTGGAGTTTAAAGGATTGACTGTTGTGAGCTTTAATCCGTGTTATACTGTTGTTACCTCCTCAAAAACATGCCTGGAGTTGTGTTTTGTTTTGTTCACACATGTTTGAGTAATCCAGCATTATTAGTCTGACAGCATCTCCAAAGCTCAAAATGCTCTGTTCCTTGTCATGTCATCAAGTGGTAGTTTTCAAGCTAACAAATACCTTTTACATTTTGTCCTGTAGATAGTGGCAATTCCAGGGCTGAAATCATTCATATGATTCTATTGAAGGTGTACAGAGTTTAAAAACAGTGGATCACTTCCTGTATTACCACGACATCACAAACACTCAGCTTATATATGCAGGATTTGTGTGTTAAACATGTGTGAATGAAACAAAACATAACTCGGGCTATGCTCTGGATGAGGAAACAACATTATAAGATAGATCAGAAAATAGTGTAATCTTGGTCCTTTAACCTACAGCTCTTATCACAATGCTAATGCTATAAGTGCAGCCAGTGGTCTCTGGTTCTTATACAGACACGTGCTTCACCACTGAGACATATGTAAATGTAATCAGCCTGCAACATTATAGCTATAGCATTAGATCAGAATTGTGTATTGTATGGTGAATTGTAATGATATCAGGAACATGATTGTAATTCAAAATTGATTAGATGCAAAATAATTATCATCTTGAGAGCAAATAGCATCCATTATAACAGATGAATAGAATGTAACCACTAGGAATTTGGTTTACAGCTTTACAGTCTAAATGTTGATTTTTTTCTTTAGATCAAAATGTTAACCATTATAAAATACTAAATAATATGATTATAAGCATCCCATGAGTTACAATTAGTTACAAGTTGCAAATAGATTCAACCTACAACTCAAATCTTATCATATTGCAAAAAACTAGTATAAGGAAAATGTATGTATGATAAATACTGACCGCCACAAATGGTTGATGAGTCAATACAGTAGTTACACCTCATGAACTGTAGTCCCAAATGACAGAAAAATAGATAAATAAGTCTGGCCTGAACTGCTCAATTTATGTATTATTGATTGTCTTAAAGTCTTGTCTCTGGACCCAATCACATGTCTCGTCTTGTGGGAATTGTATTTAGTCCCATCCCTAGTTACATCCTCCACAAAGCCATGAGAAAAAGTTCATTTGAGGCTTCACGGATCTCCTCTTGACAGTGCGTCTGATGTTGGAGGGATTCATCTCCATAGGCCCTGACTCCTAATCCGCCCCAGTCTTTCAGCAGCTGCAGTCTCAGATCTGTGTCTTGTGTCTTTGTGGTTCATTGTGATGAGAGCGCACTGGGCCGGCTGCATACACACACTGGATTATGTGGAAAATAAATGTCTGATTTTTGAATTGCTTTGCTGAAACCACAGAGTAGACTATATAGGGCAGGCTTTGCAGAGAATGTTTCCTGTTAGCTCTTAGTGCAATGGACTTTGTTAACGTAATTGCTCAGTCCTATACTGAATTCAACTTTAAACAATTCAGCTTTAGATTTGACGTGGAATTCCAAAATGTCCCTAATCCAGACACCTCCAACAGGACACACCTCCACCCACATGTCCCTCGCAATTGTTCATTAGTTTACTTTAAAATAAATTACTTCATTACACTTTCTATCAGCTGTTTCCTTAGTTCATTGTTATTAAAGGTGATAAAGCTCATTTTAGCTTGTTTAGAGTGAAAGACTTCAAAGACATTTAATCACTAGAAATGAACTAGATTTGTGTTGTCTCTGCTCTACTCTTGCGTAGGTTAAATAGCAATTTAAAACATGCCACAAAAAACGTATCTAAATGTTAACACAGAAGCATATTCAGTGTACTTTTTCTGTGAATATGTTGCCGTAGTCCCTGTGTTTGGTTGAGCACAAATCTATAATGGTTAAGATTAGGAAAAGGGTCCTGGCTTGTCTTTACTTTAAAACAATATCATCTTTTGTAATGTTGTGTTGAAAACAGTGTACAGGAAACAGTCACTTTTCACTGTCTTTTGGCATGGTCACTAGTTTGATCACTTTTTTTAAAAATAAAATTACAGTCTTCTCTAAAATGGTTATGGCTGTAACTTAATGCCCATAGAGCAGTGTATGAAATGCTCTGAACAGTTTTGCTCTGATGCTTGGAGCAACACAGTGGTATGGTAGTTATCACCGTGTGGAGTTTGCCTGTTCTCCTTGAAGTTTTTGGATTATTTGATAAATTTGTCTAGGCTGAACTCTTTCAAATCTGTGTGCAGTAAGTTTTGGCCATGCAATGGATGAATAATAATAATACTAGATATTATTAATACTATCTTCCTGTCCCTTTTTCAGGTTATATACACTATATTTTGAATAGATTTGATTGGAGAAAAAGTAATATTATTTCCTCCACCGTCCATCTCTGCTTATTATCTGTCTGTATTTACAATAATTGGCCAAGGAATAAAGATAAGTGCCTTTTCTTTACTTAGAATGCATCTCTCACAAACGCTGTAAAAGCAGTCCTGTCTCAGTGTTTTGGGCATCGCTGTACGTGTCTAAGCTTCTGTATGTGACTGAATTAGGTTATTGTGCTGATTAAATTTCCAGAGGGAGCCATCCTGGTGCAAGGAAACATCATTGGCTAATTAACAAGACAGTCTCCTGGCATCTTTGGAAAAATGACAGCACTCTCAGGGGTCTATCAAAATCTGTGCTTCCAACTGAGCACTCTGTAAACACTAAAGTGACTTCATAATAAGACAATAATGGAAGTCTGAAATTTCCACAAAATCAACAATGTTCCTGAGCCAGATGGTTAGGCCTGTCATGATAATTACTATATCAACCTTCAATATATGACAGATGAAACAATACTTTTTTGGGGTCAATATTTATCAGGTGTACAATTTCCGGTTATTTTTTTGACAATATGATAAAATTGAATAAATAACTTCTATGTCCCTTTACAGATACAAACTAAAGTGTTTCATTCTGCTATTTATTTATTGCAGCTCATTATATTTGTTCATGCTATACATTCAGGGTAATTTTTGTGGTTTAAATCTACTCTTGGGTTTTTGTGTCAGTGGCATAAATAAGTTTCAGTATTATTGTTTATTGTCTATATTTTCTTCAACAACATATTGTACAAAATTTGTTATTGTGTCATGATTCATTCCCATTAGAGATCAAGAAATATGTTTTTTTCATGGCCAATATGTAGGGTTGTAAATTCTATACTTTAAAGGTACTGCAAACTCACCAACAGCCCTTTTTACCATAAACCCCTAAGAGAGCTGTGTAGTCTTGTTTTGTGTTTATCTTTTCGCACATAAGTGTGATTCTTTTTCAGGTTGGGACATTGGTTGCCATTGTGAGATAAGGTCAGTGCACTGCACTTCTACAATTGTGGGATGAAATTGAAGCAAATATTGTCTGAAGCAGCATGCTTTTTCCATTTGGTTAGAAACCACACTGTTGGCTTATTATAAATGACCATTTTAATTGACACTTACAGTTTGGTGTAATGAATATCTATTACAGGTTGAGGTTTGCATTTGCTCCAGTATTTTACTAAAAAATAAAATAAGTTATGCAAGAAACATGATTGTTAAACTTATCACGTCTAGAGCCTCAGAGACAACCATCAAATGATGCACTTCATTTTGAGAGTCACAAACCAACAAGAAAACAGTACTTTTGCAGTAGTAGTATATTACTATCAACAGTCTGTGGTGATATACTGAAATAAAAAGCAGGTGTTGAATATGTCTCTGCAGATATAGATAGTATGCATTGTGCTATAACAGCCTCATTCCCAGTTGAATCACATGAAAACAACTTTGCATCTCAATTTAACTTAAGATCAAAACTAACATCACTTTCTATACGCATTCAAATCAAATGCGTTTTTCTTGTATTTTCAGTTAAAGTAAACAACCTCTACAACACATTACCAAACATCAGACCAAGTTCAATGCAAAAACATGTCTTTTTATGTCTTTTCAAACCAATCAGTGCATGGTTAGCCTCAAATTCCTTGGACAATATCAACTGTGCAAACTACACATTGGCTCCACATAAGTTTTGGGCCGTAGTTCTTGTGTCCCATTCCTCTTCGTGAATGCTGTGGGCCCCATCCACAGTCTGCGGTCTTTTACTACTCTTCACACTGTCACCTCTGTCTTACTGTTGGTGACAAAGTACGGCTGGGGGGGCATGTAGCGCGTGGTGTGCAGCTCCTTCTCTATCACACACAGTTTCTGAGGGGTGTAGACTTGCCTCAGGCCCAGTGTGTCGCGACTGTCCCAGGAGCGGAGAAGGGCAGGGCTATTGTTGCCGTAGTACAGAGACTGAGAGCTGTGGCTGCGCGGTGGGCGGGGCTTGTGGCGGCTCTGCTTGAGGGAGGGGTGTCGGGGCGGGCTATACGGGTTACTGGGCTCCGCCTCGTCCAGAGACTCCATGGGTAGACCGCCTTTAAGGGACATCTCCAACGACTGCTGCCTGAAGCTGTACAGGTTCACCTTCTCTGCTGAAAACATGTCAACAACAAATTTAACATAAAACCAACTGTATTTGTTTAGGAAGTAGGCCTTTGTGCCATTAAAAGAGACCTCTATGATGTCAAAAAATATCAAGACCAAAAACTCTTATTAAGAAAATCATCACAGGTTTGTTAACAGGTCAAAGAGCTCTATTTACGTGTTGCTGCAGATGAATATTAAAAATTTCCCAAAAAATGTATTTGATAGAATTCATGATCAATGCAATATTCTGTTTTGTCTGTCTTGAAACTACTAAGTATCAATTACTAGTAAAGTGGTATTGTTTAAATTCTGTACCAGGAAAAAAAATAAAAATAACAATACGAGCCCTAAGATTTTGCTCATGTCCATTGTAATTTGTATCAGTATGTTTTGTTATTATGGAAAGTTTCACCATCAGTCACCTAACGTAACCTTAGCCAACTTTTACACTTGGCTGAATCAATGTCCAGTTATTTGTGATGATGATGAGCACAGTTAAGTGTGATCGGTACATAATACTAATTGCTTGTTTTTGTTTTTTTTTTAAATTAATGGCACTCTTCTTTCTGATAACCTTTGGGCCCTTCTAATTTACACTTTCTGCTTCACATCCTTCATTAAGGGATGTTATAATTACGCACTAGCCTTTTACATTAGAATGCTAATAAGTTTTATTCTTTGCAATTATTAACCAACATTATAACTGGATGTGTGTACAATATTTAACATAAAATCAATTACTAATTCCATTAGTGGTGGAAGAAGTGCTCATTTTTTGTTACTTAAATAAAAATACAAATACTGGAGGAAAAATACTGAAGTCAAACTAAAAGTATCATTTGAAAAAGTCTACTTAAATAAATCCTGTTCCTGTTCCTGTTTAAAAATGCACTTAAAGAGTAAAAAGTAAGTATTTTTGCACATGTTTTAGGTCTTCAAATGTAGTTATTTGGATTAAGATTTGAGCTGGATTTTGTTCCGTAGAAACAACCGAATCAGTTGTTTATTTCTGGCTGTTTTTCTTAGTATATTTTTGTTTGTTCAGAATACAAATGTGTTAACAAAAATAAAATCTCAGCCTTTTCTGCAGGTCTCAGGCTCACTAAAAAACTTTTACTTTTCAGTTCTGTCAAAAAATGTAGTGGAGTAGAAACAACAGATACTTGATCTCAGATATAGTGAAGTAAAAATAAAATGTATTAAATAAATTACTTTACTAGTTTTACTTCATTACCTTCCACCACTGAATTCCATGAATCGTCTTGTATCTTCACTAGGATACGCAGATAAAGGTTTAACCTGGATGACTAAGAATTTTCACAGACACCTGACACCCACAGAGTACTTGTTTGTCTAAATAAGCCATAACTTTTTTGATAGCTGATTCCCCCACTCGAGGTGTTATTGTGTTACCACTAAACACCAAACTTCAACACTCCAAAGATAGCTCCAAACAAAATAGTTGTACTCTCACTTTAAATCTCACTGCAAAGCTTTCCTCTTTCATCATTCCTGTTATTGCTCATCAAAAGCCTTCTGTGTAAGCTTTTAAATGGTTTTGATAATAGGAAACAAAACTTCTATAAATACTGTGTTGATGCCACTCCATGTCTTTTAATAGCAACAGGATTAACTAACAGATTTCCGGAGATTTGAGCCATCTGTATGTGTTAATTAACATTTGGATAGTTTTTAATTAATAATTTCTTCCTACCTACAGCCTTGAGTGTGGCGTACGTGTTGATGTCTTTGACAGGCAGCTGGTGGTCATATGGGCTGGTGACGTCTGGGACTGGGTAAGGCTGTGGTATTAGCGTGGACGCTTGGCTTGAATTATTGAGTTGGTCATTGTCTGTAAGATAAAATAAAAGTAGGAATTGTACAGCATTAGGATAACAAACAGAAGTAAATGCAGATCATCTTTTGGTGCAATTTTGGCTGTGAGAGATTTGAAAAATTATAATATCAAAATTGTTGTTTTGGGGAACAAAAGAACAGAAACAGAAATAAGAGCAATCTGAGATTTCTGATCTCCGCCAAGGGATGACGTGGACACAGAATCCAGATCTGGATTTTTGTAATTCTGTGAACTTTTACGGTCCAGTCGGTAATAGCAACGGTTGGGTTCAACGTTTGTGAATTTACCTTTTGGATACAATAATGGAAAATACAATGTGATGTATAGAATAAGTTGTCTTCTGGGAGAATGAGTATAACATCGCCACATCTGAGTCTGAAAACCACCAATAAGATTGTATCAGTCTAAATTGATGACTAGAGCCTCTCCATACTGCAGCTCTCGTCAGGTTCAGTCTGCAATGGCCAGTATCCAAAAAGAAAAAATCTTGGCTGGAGATGCTGCTATTGATAGAAATTTGTCAGATTCCATTTGTTGTTTATGAGGCTTCATGTCCAACAGGTGATCACAACAGAATAAGGCATATTTGGTCATATTTATGTCAGATCATTTAAAGCAGTGTGTAACTGTTCTGAAGTGCACTCTGCCACCTGCTATGTAGATGTTATTGCTTTACTACATTGCACAATATGGCATTAAACTTGACATTTTCTTGCATTTATTCATTGCAGCTTTTTTCTTGCTCAATACTACCTTGAAAAACATGCAATGAGCGGAATCACCTCTCCACAGATTTGACTGCGGCATCACCAGCTTGTCCCCATGCAGATAGATAATGCAATATCATTTTTGAGGAGAAAAGCAGTCAGCTGACCCACCACCAGAAAAGCTACATAGTAAACCTTTAAAACACACACTCTTGGACATTTGGCGATGTGTCCCCAGTGTCACTCTGGGTAAAGTAGTCCTTACATGGGTGCCAGCTGGGAGGCCATGACTGTTCTTTGTGAAACTGTGGTAATCCTACAGGAGACATCTGCTAAATTAAAGGGTTAGTGGTGAACAGACTGGCCCCCTGCCTACTGCACTGGCATGACAGAGCACACAGATGTTCACTGTGTCCATGGAGCTTCAGCAGTCTGCAGCACAACTGTAAGGTTAGTGCAATGAAATGGTGATATTGTTCAAAGGTGCACTATGTAACTTAACTTAAACTAAACGATTGGGGTTCTGCCATGTGCTCGTCTATTTTTTAGATGTTATTTCTTTGCCTAGAATGTTCCCCTGTAAGGCATTAAATGTATTTATTCAGTTACAGTTTTTTTTAATAATACCATAAAAAACAGCAATAGATTCTTGACCTTTAGCTTGTCTCCATGGGGATATGTAGGTTAAATGCCATACTGTGGAACAATCCAGCAAAACAATGACATGGAGACTAGTAAGAGTTGGAATCTCTATCAGAAAAGATACATTGTGCACCTTTAAAACAGCATTAGGTCATCGCTCTAAACTGTGTCTGATAAAAAAGAAATAACACAATTCAGTCCAGAAGTGGGTTAATGAGGCACCTATTCCCCACTGGTCAGCCGTGAACTTGATCATGCTAATTAGTTAGGAAAGTCTCAAACTATCAGTGATTAACCAACGCAAAATAATTTAAGCATGTTACTGTCATGTTAAGAGATGTTTTAGATATTTGAATAGAAATTATCTCCTCCGTGTTTCCTCCACTTCAGCTTTTATCGTTTAATCATTTGTCATTTTCTTATTGACGCAGTTAGTGTAGAATTTGGGGTTGGTGGTATTTCGAAAGGTCATTCACACAGAAAGCACAACCCGGGGCAGCAGTGGTTAAGTAAAAGGAATATTTAAGGTGCATTTAGGTTTTATGCTTACTTACTTGGATTATATTGTTGTTCATGGCCAATGCTGAAGCTAATTTTTAAAGCCAATTTTTTAGAATCAATGGCCGATGACCTTTGTCGATTTTCAGGCCGATCAAGTACTACATTGTATTTCTTTGATTTGTCTTCAGACAGATGAAAAAGTAATTGTACAGTTACTCAAAATTAATATTCAGAATACATCATTTTGGTACATGTATTCAGTTACTTCCCAATAATGATACAGCACGTTATTATACTTATTTATCCAACCGCGGCACACTTTTCTTTAGCTCAACTTGAGACCTAGCATCAAATAGCAGTAGTGAGATGGTACACTTCTCTGCTCCAGTTTTTGTGATTGATAAGTAGGGCACAAGGACACACTTTGATGTATGCGATCTAGTTAAAGGTCACATCTATTGTCAGTGCCTTTACACAAAGCTGAACGCACAGTCTCTGAAGTCATCTGTCACTACCTGCATATGGAGATAGATGGAGATAGGTTTCATTTGTTCTCTATTGTTGTCAAAGTCATACCGAAAACTAGGGCGTGTCTGCAAACTCATAAGGTTAAAGTCTCCATGGATGAAAGTAAGCGATGCAATGCTCCAGACACTCATAAAACATTTAACAGTGTATTTTGGGATCAGTTTGCTCCAAAAAGATACAAAGAGATGGCTAACATTATTTACAGACAGCCTACTTTTGAACTATTAATATTCCTTTGTCAAGATAATACTTAGTCCTCCTGTCAGATGTTATATATGACAGAAATAAATTCAGCAGTACAAGAGGCTGCATAGGGATTGTGTGTGGCCACTGTCGGACAGAGGCCAGTTTAAGATTTGTGATGAAAAAATACCTTTGAGCCTACTACCTGCAGTTTTATTTCCTGTTTGAGGAGTACAGTTCCTACTTCATAGTTAGAAACTTCACTCGCACATAGTCTGGGGCCCATTGGCTGTTATAAGGTTAAGTTTTAAGGTCTTGCCTGTTTTGTTCTGAATGATCAAATGTTTTGACACTGCTATATTTTCTTTGTAAATCTGATGCTGGCTCAGACAGAGTCACAACCCTGTATTTGACAGAGTTGTCCTCTACCTCTCTTATAATTTTATGATATTAAATAAATTATAATTTGTTACAGACATTTGTTATTTCTAAGATAACTCATCCACAACAGATGATATTGAGATATTACTGACTATTATTAAGTCTGTACACATATATACATAGGCCTGTCATGATAATTACTAAATAATACATTTACTAGCAGGAAATATGAACTTCTGTGCTGCATAAATACAAACTAACTATTTATTGTTACTATATTGTTGCTATATTGTACACTAAGAATACCTTTTGGGGGATAATTCTGCTTTATGGTTTATTATCATTTATCGTCTATATTTTCTTCAACAATATATGCATAAATACAAACTAACTATTTATTGTTACTATATTGTACACTAAGAATACTTTTTGGGGGGATAATTCTGCTTTGTGGTTTATTATCATTTATCGTCTATATTTTCTTCAACAATATATCGCACTTAAAAATGTATCATGCCAGGCCTAGTTAAACAAAATACTGCATGCATGAAATATAGTGTCTTTATTTTAGTTAGAACATTGCATCAAAATAAGTGCATATTCTAATTTTTAAGAAGCATCCTGTCAAAATAAGCAGTAATTGTTCAATATAAAATGAAACGCATGTGCAGTGTATTGGTCTCAGCTTTGACATTAATGAAGTGTGGCTAAGTTAGTGACAGGTAGAAGCCAGTTTGTCTGCACAGAGTTGTGAGCTGTCTCCTGAAATGTTTTTGTTTGTCTGTAGTTGAGGTTGTGCTGTCCAGTGTGCTCCAACTGCACTCTGGACTCGTCCCATCTGTGGCCATGTCTGCACTCCTTTAAAATGAAGCCACTGTTGTCAGATCCATGAATTTTAGTTTAGAATCAAAAATAATTGGGACTGTTTTCTTAGAGTACATTAGCATTTAAACTCCTCTCCACATTTTCAGCTCAATTATCTGGAGATGATGGTAGAATTATTATACTGTAACGGGTTTCAGTTTAAATTATTGGATTTAGGCCAATTATCTAATCTTATTTAAAACATTAAAGGTGCACAATGTAACTTTTTGGTTGGAGATGGAGATGTCATTGCTCTGCCTGGAAGTTAGTACTGTATGGCTTTAAACAATCAAAAATACCTCAAAAAGCAGGCATTCTGATTGTGAGTAGGTTGCCTCTCCACAGATCTGACCTGTTACTTGATCTGTTTTGGTCTCCATGAAGCTAGAAAGGTTTAATGACAAAATTCCAGACAAAACAGTAATCTCCATAGAAACAAGCATTTGACATCCACCAGAAAAGATGCCAATACACAATGCCAATGATATGTTTGCTTTGTTTAGAAAAAAAAGTCATTGCATTGGTTGGTATTGGGTATTGATATTCTGGACTGAATTGTACTGTTTTATCACAATTTCAGTACACGATATTTGTATTACCTTTAGTGTGAGTTTTAATAAGCCATGTGTTTGTCAAATACTAAAATATTACAATGTCATAAAAGCTTTTCTTCTGACATTAGCTAGAGAAATCAATATTGTTTTTTTCACTTATTAAAACAGGTTCTATTCTGTTCTATTCTGGTGTTGTCGTCTCAGGTGGCTTGATTGCTTCAGGCCCTAAAACGAAATTGGATAAAATAGGGGCATGTTGATTTTTTGTGGTCATTAAATTGTTCTTATGGGTCAAGTCTTTTTTAGAAGGAGGACATTTTATTGTGTCTAAAGTTGTTAACAGTTTAGTTGTGTAGTCCAAGTTGATGTTTTATTCATTCATGTTTTCCCCCTTTTTAGTTAAGTCTTGGTTTTGACAGGTTTAGTTCCTCCTTGTTAGTTTTGCAAGAGTCAGACGCATTATTACAGAAGTCAGGAAAAAACAGCTTTCAAGCTTAGAAACTCAGACTGCCTGATGAGCCTGTGAATGCATCATTACACCTGTGTTACCATGAGAACACTCAACATCTCAATTTCAACTGGAATTTATAGTGCTCATAGTGTTTTGTATTGAAAACTTGATTGAAAGCTCATACATGCTACAGGTGAATTTTTAAATCCAGTCCTAGTTTTGATTTAATTTTAAATTCAAGAGCAGTAAGCATAAAGACACAGGCAATCAGTGTAATCAACGCCTTCAGATGGATCAAAAACAGCCAGTGATTTTGATTGCTTCACACATTTTACAGAATTTAGTCTTGTTGACAGTTTAAATTATACACAGTTTTCTTCGTCCACTCTATTCATCAAGAACCTTTATTCTCTGATATGAAATAAATACATATCTTACATATTGTATTTTATCATCACACAGTGTCCAAAGTCAGTCAGAAGCTGCAGGGAGGTCTTCAATGACAATATGTCCATGATTGGTTTATTAGAAGCTGTAGTGTAGTGTAGTGTGAGCTTCATGATGTGTTAGCAATCCAAGCAGTGTACTGATGGCCACTGGCAGTGTAAGGAGCACTTTTTCATCTATTCCCCATCTGCTATCTAAATAGTTGAATATTCACCATTAAGAGTACTTTGAATCAAATGTGTGCTATAAAATCTTATATATAGCCTATTTATTATTTTCATAGGAGCCGAAGCACATGCTGCATAAGTTTAGACTAAGTGGTGGTGTAGAGCTCCAAAACAATGGCTCAGTTGTCGTAGAGTGAGAATAATTGAACAAATAAATGAACATTCATACTTACGCAGGCTGTTCATTCTGCTTTGTAGATTCTCATAGTGTTGCCCAACTGCACCATCATTTTCAGAGTGGTGAATCACATTTGCAAGAGCCCTGGAAAAGTCACCAACAAACCACACGTTTCTATTTACACTTAATTACCAGTGACGCAAGACACAAGTAGACTACAGTTTTGTGTAGTCTATCTGTACCCTGGATTTTTACCGACGCAAATGCACAGTGATGCTTGTACGATGTAAAAACAAACTCAAGTCTCTACAGTGTACCTTCTTTAATATTGCTCTTATCAATTCTAAAACTTGCGCGTGTTTACGCACCGCAAGTTCTGTGTTTTGGCCAACTTTACGCGTGCGTCGTACCTGGACATGTTTTCTCGGTTTGGCCGGTGCGTCTTCTCCAAACCGAGTTTGGTGAAAATCCCTATTAGTGCCATGATAGCCACCACTCCGCAGATCACATACACGATCAGGTTAGTTTTATCCTTGGAAGCGTCCAGAGCCACGTCTACCTTTGGCGGTGGTCGTCCTGTCATCATCCACGGTGGGGTGTCGTAGTTCTTGCAGGTGGTTTGATCCAGCCGTGAGCTTTTGAACGCACAGCAGAAGCGGAATCCACAGGTGCCGCAGCAGTACAAGTAGTTTCCCGTCCTGCACACGAACGGTGGGTCCCATTGGCCCATCACGTCGTAGTACCCGCGACATTTATCCTCGGTGTGTGGACTCTCCGACGTGTCGATCTCTACCGAGTCATTATACCCGATCAAAAAGTCGTCTTCTGTGTGACCCTGCTCGCCCTCCGCATCACATACCATGACTTTGACCAAAAAGTACACGAGTAGGAGCTCAGCCACGCGCATCCTGCCTCTCTGTTTATCCAGCTGTGGAACACCGGAGCCGTGGGTAAATGGACCACATCCACCGCTGCACCGCTTCCATGCGTAAAGACGCGCTTTTCCTGGGAGAATGTCTCCACTTCTGCCGCGCGCCCAGAGAGAGATGCGCTCCTGAGGGGGGAGCGCGGGTGCCCCTGGCTGTGGCACCAGGCGCGCAAATCAGACAACAGCGCTAAATGAGTGAACAGAGAGAGAGGAGGGAGCGCAGCTACAGAATCGCAGCCCTAATTACAGACTTTGAGCCCTGTGCTACTGTGATAACAGACACATGCGCAAGAGCATCCTCAAGTTAAACAACTTATATATAACTCAACTTAACAATTTATAGACCTATTGTAAACAGTTCCGGATATTATCTTAAAGCTTTGATTGTCAGCTTTGGTTGTTTTATACATAAACTAAATACATTGAATCTAATGTTGAAATTGAGGCGTTGCCTTTAATCAACTCAAAATAACTATGTTATAATTTATCTAAAATGATGAACAGATCAGTGTCTACAAATCATGTTTTTGTATTTTTGTACTTACATTATTTTCTTATTCACATGTTATAAAGTCCAGCATCAGCACTCTGTTCAGCTCACCATCTGACAACAACAAAAGGCTTTTGGACTATTTTTAGGCCAAATATTTTTTAACATCATGAATCATCAGAGGATTTACTATTTGCCACTTTTTTGTGTGTGGCTTGTTAATTTATTATTTTGAAAGTTGGAAAATTGACCCTGAGGCGCAATATATTTTTATATTGGATAGAGGGAGGATCATTTATAACCTGTATTATTGTTGAAAGAGATAACTTTTGTGGAGACATATACAGTTTTTTGTTGTTTTTTTTAATCAAAGTTGACGTTATCAGAGCATCTGTGTCACTAAAACACATTGATGCTGGCTGTGTGATTTGGAGTACAAATATTCTAGCCTTATTATTGATGATTATGAAGAGACAATTTAATGACTAGAATGATAGACACTAACCCCAAGTCTTTCCAATCATAGAAATTTCTGTCAGTACATATTGTATCTTAGTGGTGTTCATTATACTACCGAGCATGACCAGAGGAGCAAATAAAACAATAAACAATAATCCCTTGATTTTATAAATACTGTCTTAACAATAGTCATAGGAATCTGTGTTTCTTTGTTTGCTGTTAAGTCACATTTGTATTAATAGGATTTGAAAACTCCAAAGCAGTTAACTTTTGGCATTCAGTAAAACAGTCCACCATGATATCCGCATGGCCTTTACAGGTGCATCTTGGCCATGTGTATTGGCACAAATCACAATATGGTGGTACGTTTGAGAAGGGGAGCAGGTGGCCAAAAGGAGTTCTGTAATTCTGCTGCTACACAGAGAGAGCCTAATTAACTGTTCACACAAAGGAAAGAGTTTTGTCAGGCTACCAGAGCCAGGGTGGTTACAGTGCACTCATGGAGTCCATTTTGGAAAGACCTGTTAATTGGGCATCATGCTGTTAAGAGACATGCTATAATGAAGTATGGTTTAGTTGCGTAAGTAATTGTCTTTTATCTGGGGAAAAAGACACTTAAAATTGTGAAATTCTGAAAAAAGAAAATGAATGAACATGTATTTGTCTAGTGGCTTTATAAGAGAGAGAATGTCACTGTATGCTCACACCATGGGCAGATTTTACAGCATATTGTCACAAATTTTTTGCTACAAGTATGTCTATTGCCAGCTTATTTTGTTTGCCAGAATAAATGGAGTGAGGGTGTAGGTTGTTTGTTTTGTTTGTTTTTTTGTGAGGTAAATAGTGGCTAATTTGGCCTATTTTGGAGGTATTTTACTTGGTGGATCATCAAGTCAAATAACAGAGGGCAAAATAATAGTATTCATTTTAAAGGTGCACTGTGTAACTTTACTGGTGAAGGATCCGTCAAAAACTTCTTGACGATTCCTTTATCTGGAATGTTTCACAGTATGACATTAAACCTTTCAATCTTCATGGAGACCAAACCTGAAAAAGTTATTGGTCAGATCTGTGGAGACGCAACCCCGCTCAACCAAAAAGTTACATAGTGCACCTTTAAGAGTTTTTTTTTTTTTTTTTCACTTTAAGTCTTTTTCTCAATTTTGTTAATAATAGTGATCAAAATAGTGTCTAAAATTGTAACAATAACATTTCAGTTGAATAGTTCATCTATGTCTCAGATCAACTCTTGCAAGTGATGCTATTTATTCCCATTTAATCTGTGAAGAGATGCAGAACGCTCCTGACAGTACACCATTCTTGCAGCTGTCATGCTTTGTAGCTCCACCATCAACTCCTTTCACTAATATAGAATGACTGCACAATATTGGCCAATGAGACGAGGCCGACACACTTTCTCATGACTATACATAGATGAGAGAGACCATCTTTTTGCCTCTCTAAAAGAGTCATTTGTAGACACAAGTAGGACACCCTTCTGCTCGCTGTCCATAGGTTTTCAATCAGCGCCGCTACTCACCGTGACATTTTCGTCCACAATCGAGAGGCAGAGACGTCGTCATGGTAACAGGGAAAATAGCCAGTGTGGTGGAGAGCAGGGCGTAGCTGATAAAGCGCTTGAAAACCTGACAGGCTCATTAACTGTGAGGTTTTGACAGATGAAATGGAGGGCTTTAGGGTCACAACTGTATTGGACTTGTAATTAGTTAATTTAGTTTTTAAGTATGAGCTTGTCAGAGTGTCCACACAAGTTGTTTTAGCAGAATACAGTTTGGAAATGGATGTTGAGGAAGTTTAAATCGTGGTTTTGTAACAACAAAAGCAATTTTCAGACTCTTATACTTGAAAGAAACTTTTGAAGCGTCTACTCAAAGAAAAATCTGCAAGCCAGGAAGTCTTTTGTCACGTCTTATTTTGCATAATGACAACTTTAACACTCTTTTAAAAAAAGAAAAAATCTTAAAAAGCATGTGTCTTTGGAAAATTACTGTCTGACCTCTAGCCTTTACAAGTACAGGAGTGAATATCCTGTTTTTCTTACTTTGGCTCTAAATTGTTTTGTCTTTTTGAAAGTGGAGAAGTATCACCAAAAACAGTTGAACTTGAGGTCACCTGTCATGTGGTGCCAACAGTGCCCACCTGGTGCCTGTGTCTCGATGACAAAAATAACTATGAAGTCTTCATAATATGAGAATGTGTGATACTGGAAATACAGCAGTTATAAAAATACAGGTTGCATTTTGTTGTCACTGTTAAACTGTCAGGGATGCAGATCTAAATTGTTTTTAAATCTCTTTCTGGAGTTTCTTAATTTTGTCTTCACAATTTTACCTGAATGCTGCAAAGACTGCATGTTCAGCATCTTCTTATATGGTATTTACACTAAAATCATTTAAAATTAAAACCTGTTAATTTGGTATGGTAATCCAAAAACATTGTTGTGAAATGATTCTCAGACACTAGTGCCAATTACTTTGCCATGTAAGTCCTATTAAAGGAAAAACTACTTAAGAAGGACGTTCCACACTATTAAGCAGGCCACCATTTTCAAGCAATATGTCAAAGAAAAGGGAACTCTCCAAGTGTCAAATATTTGGATACATTAGACAAGGTATGAAAACCTTAGATCTTTCACAAAAACTTAAGCATGATCATTGCAATGTTAAGAGGTTTGTAGCTGATTCAGAGCACACAGTTTCATGCAGATAAAGGCACAATGAGGAAGGTTTCTGCCAGACAAATTCATCAGATTAAGAGAACAGCTGCTAAAATGCCGTTAGAAAGCAGCAAACAGGTATTTGTAGTCACTGGTGTCTCTGGAGTCCAGCGAACAACGAGGTGCAGAGGCTTGAAGTTTTGTGTAAACCTTCTGTTCGGTCACCCTTAAACAATATTCACAAGCAGACTCGTTTTCAAACAGTCTTGTTTACTGATGAGTGCTGTGCAACCCTGGATGGTCCAGATGGATGAAGTGGTGGATAGTTGGTGGATGGCCACAATGTTTTTACAGGGCTGTGATGTCAGTAAGGAGTTGGCGTAGTCATGTTTTGTCCCGGAATTATCGAGCTGTTTGGCCCCTTTATGGTTCCTGAAGGTGTGAAACTGACTGCTGTAAAGTATGTGGAGTTTCTGACTGACCACGTTCTTCCATGGTACAAAAAGAAGAACCGTGCTTTCCATAGCAAAATCATCTTCACGTATGACAATGCACCATCTCATCCTGCAGGGAATCCCTCTGCATCACTGGCTGCTTTGGGTGTAAAAGAAGAGAAACTCATGGTGTTGTCCCCCTCCTCCCCTGACCTCAGCCCTATTGAGAACCTTTGGAGCATCCTCAAGCCGAAGATCTATGAGGGTGGGAGGTAAATCACCAGAAGTTTAAGCAGAAACTCTCCACAAACTCACAAGTTCATTGGATGCAAGAATTGTGAAGCTCCAATCAAGAAAGGGCACCTATGTTATAATGTAACTTGACCTGTTAAGATGTTCTGAGTGAAATAGCTTCTGATTTCAGTAATATGCTAATGCTTCTAATTGAAAAATACACAAATGACAAATTTCAGTTCTTTACAACAATAACGTGGTTTGAAACTCTGTTGTGCATTTTTAGTTTTTATTTTGAAAAGTGCATACTGTTTTCATTGGGCAGTTTGTTCAATAACATTTGAATTGTAATGCTGAAGAATTGAAAATTACGATGACATTTTATTTAATTACGTGATTTATATTGACAATTTGGCAAAATCATAGAAAAATATAATTTGCATAATCATTTGAAACGCTGTGTATGTCAGAAAATGCATAATATTTTTAAAACTTTAATGTATAAAGATGTAGCTTTATTGGTGGAGGGTAGCTGCTGGTCTCTGTGGAGAGGTTATTGCTTTGTTCAGAATGTTCCACAGTATGGCATTTCATTAGTCTTATTTAAGCACATGTGTTTCAATTGCCCAAAACAGCCTTGAATGAATGCATTCCAACAGGGAATAAATCTTGTGCTTGTATCCATGGAGACAGATAATGCCATATGTGGAACATTACATGCAAAGTCATCAACATGGAAACAAGCAGGTGACCCAAGGGATAAATTACATAGTACACGTTTAATTATATCATTTCATGCAGCATATTGAAATGTGTAACAGTGTAATCCACAGCAACCCAGTCTTACAGGAAACATTCAGAAAATTCAATGACGCTAAAGCAGTTTCATAGCTCACTAATGCTAATATTATTTAGCTTTTACAGTTGACACATGAATGACAAGTTGAGTTAATCGCTGCAGCGCTCACTTAAGCTGCACCTTTTAACACCTGTATCATTTGAACAGTTCACAAATTGACTTTCACTTGAAGAATTAGATCTGCAGGTGGTTATTTTCAGATGTCATTGACTATTCACCTTGTCTTTCTTTGCTGCAGGCGACATATTATGTGAGACCCAGATATGAGCCAGTGAAGAAGGGGGGCCATAGTGCTCTCGGTGCTGAGAACATTAGCTGCTTGAAGGGCCAAAGACTGTAGACCTGCCATTGCACAGATAGACAAAAATGGGCTTGCTACGCTGGCACTGTTCTCAGGGATTTCTGACTGGAGTGAAGCAGCAGTGTCTGAGTGAGTCCAGCGTGTTCCCAGGTGAGGCAGCCCACTAAACGGCCATTATGTTCAATTTTGCACAGACTTTGTAGGCTATTTTTAGACATAAAAGAGGCAAAGTACTTGTAAATATGGGTCTGGGGAGTTCACGGTAGCAGCAGTTGTAAATTGA
Organism: Scartelaos histophorus; assembly: GCA_000787155.1. Lineage (NCBI taxonomy): Eukaryota > Metazoa > Chordata > Actinopteri > Gobiiformes > Gobiidae > Scartelaos > Scartelaos histophorus. Next base: position 61,359 of record KN490466.1, read on the forward strand.
AGGCGCTAAAGCTGGTATTTGCATGTTACATTTTGAAGAGGCATGAAAAACAGCTGAACAATGGTTCTTTTTACACCTTATTTTCTAGTAAAAAAAAACTTGGGATTGGAAACAAAGGTGGATAAATTTACTATAATTTGACTACAACTGCTACAACTAAAGGGCTTCAATTTCAAACTTGATTTTTATAGAAAGGAAAAGCTCTGTATCATTTTCAATACAATATGTATGGAATTATTCTTTTGTTCTTTCATCAATATACTGATACTGATATCGATACTTTGGCTTTACATATTTTCCAATACACAGCATCAACCAATGCCAGGGCAGAGACTGAAAATATAATTTACTTATTTTCGTATAAGGTAAAAATTATCCAAGTGTGTTTTGTAAGTACTGAAAAACTTTTTGGCACACATTGGCTAGCAAATTGTTTTATTACACCAGTTCATAGACCAAAATGAGATATGTCCCTACTTACGCTTACTCATACTTGAGTAATAGCTTCCCCATATACTTTTTTACGTGAGTAATTAATGTCCTAGTAATAATATTTGGACATTCTTAAGTGAGTACACTTTTTTGGCTTCTGTACCCCAAGTGCTCATCTGAACTGTTTGGCCCCATGTGCCCTTGGGCCTTGTATCTTGATGCTGTGGAGGAGTGAAGAGCAGAGGACATCAGTGAGAGCTTTAACTGGCTGGGACGGTCTCTGGTGCCATGAAACGTGAAACACTATTCTTCGATCAGACCTATTTTAGGCCCTGCACATTTTACTGGAGCTAAAGCTGATCTCTCAAACACACAGGGAGAGTCTGGCACAGATACAATCAGATGGGGCTATATTTGACCTTCGAGGGAAAGTCTCAGGTCTTCCCAGCTCAATATAGGAAAATATAGATCTCTTATGAAAACAGTTAGAATATTGATAGAAAGAAGTTATTAATGAAAACATGGCAACACTTTAATTTTGGGACCACATATGAAATGCTTACTAGGAAAAAACAGCATGATAAGTGGATAATTAGATTCTTAGTAGCATTTATAAAGTACTTATTAAAGCTTTTTTTCTGTATGGACATGTTTCACAAGGTAACGGCTTTAACTATTTTTCACAACATTAACTAATTGTTCCTCATTAATATTTATATCGACTATTGATTAGCATATTGTTTATTGTGCATAAACTATATTCTTAATCAGAATGTATAAGTGCTAACTAAGAGCTAAATAACCACTAACTTGCATACAAAACATTCTATAGATAAGAATTAAAATGCAATCCCTAAACTAAATGTTGCAGAATACAAAAACACAGAAATTATGGTTTTATTTCTATTCTAGCCATCTGTTTCAGATATTTTGTCTTACCCTCTTAGCAATTACAAAACATATTTCATCACCTTCATTTTGGGGGAACTATTTCACATCGTCTTTGAAATGCAGTACTTTTTTCATGTGATTTGGCTTTTATGGTACTAAGAGTGGTGGTTGAAGTAATTGCACTGACACACAAGCATAATCCATTTCTCATATGAAACTCCGTTGGGCTAAGAGTGGCATCTTTCCAGACAATGGACAGATATATTTGTTATACATTATTATAATTAATTGTACTCATAAATCCACCAGCCCCTCTGTCGAAATTCTTCTTCTATCAGTACTGTAAACATTAACAAGGCTATTCAGTTTTTTTGGAAGGACAACTTTGACTATTCCTTGTGACTCTGAGTTAGTCGCAAGTTTTATGCAGAGAAATATTCTACATTAAGAATTTGACACATCATATTTTTAGACACCAGATGCTGCACTGGATACAATGGGGATTTTTATGGAGCCAAATGGGTCATCTACTGGACTCAATCAGCCCAATTTGAATTTACCCAGAACTTTCATGGCCACTCAGAGCAGTGTTTGCCTGGTGCAGTCTTTCACTAATAGGCCGTGGGATGTTGGAGTTGGAGTTTTCACTACGATGGCTTCTCTCATTATGTGCCTCTGTGAGCGGTCCGAGCAGGATGATGGCTGTCTTCTCCAGCCTCTCCCTGTTCGAAAAGTAGAAAAATGCATGCTTGGATGTTATGCCTATTATTATAATGCACACTTGAAAGTCATTTTGACACTAGATGGCAGTGTAATCCAAATACAGGGGAATCACTTTGGACCAATAACACAACTTTGAGGTATTTTGTGTCACGTATCAGAGGCAATGCTATTGGCAGTTAGTGTAGAATCTGAACCTCTACTGCCAACCCACATGTACATTAGTATACATTTTCATTTAAAACCTTCAAAATTTAAATTCATAAGCAACATTTTTCTTTGTTCTTTTTAGGATAGGATAGTTAGTTGGACATGTGGGAGTTCTTTTTGAGAGTGAAGAATGAGTAATATAGAAGGATAGAAAGCTCATGTGAGGTCAGACTGGGATTCTTTGGAAAGGGGAGGAATAGGGAACAAGCCCCTGAGATGGACCAAAATGATTATTTCTCATTTTTAGAGCTGTGAAAGAGGACATGACATTTTATGGGGGATGGGGGATTGTGTCAAACCCTGAAATACACACTCAAAGTGACTCACTTTCATAACTTTAAAAACTCACAGTGGAAATGTCCCTTTGCTCTGTCTCTATTGCCTTTTAATACAAGAAATAACTTATTGTGCAGTGGTTACATTATAATGTTTGTATAAACATTCCTTATGATAACGAACAATAGAAAACTAGAACATTAATTGCACATTGGCTGTCATAATAAATCCAAAGAACATGCCATTCTATTGCCCTCTAGTGGTACTTTTTAGTACAGAACATATCACAATATTTTCAATTAACACTGTTATTGTAAGATTATAGCAGCCCATAAAGTACATAAAAACATTCACAAAATGTTTGTACTTGATATTGACACAAGATAATGGTAAGTATGTTGATTATAATAAAAAAATATGCACTAAGCAATTAGAAAAGATAAAAAAGCAAAACCTAGTTTAATAGAGATTTAGTCTATTGAGTTATAAGGCTCATGCTACATTTTCACAGTTGAAATTAGAAGCAGTGTGGTGTGTATCAGTCATTTACCAGTCTCCAGACCATGCTGTGCTAATAGTTTCAACATTTTAAAGCGTCCGTGTGATCATGTGATGTAAATAACAGCCTTCCCCCTCATGTTATGTGTCTGGGCTAATGCAGGCCCTCTCCCAGGCACCCATGACCCCTCCGGCCCATGATGTAGTTGCCATGTGGGTGTGGGATCTGCAGTTTACCGCTGCAGGCTGTGAGTAAATACTGTGGCCATTACTGCTGCTGCTGTTGCACTAGAGGAGGAAGGAAATGTCCGTAATCAGGGTAACTTCAGTTTCCCAGAGCAGAGTCAGGAAGTCGGGCGGTGAGGAGAAGACAGTGTGAATATGGGGGGAGCATGGGTGGCTGGCACCAAGGGAGAGCTCCTAAGAAAAGCATTACACATAGACTTTGACCCCTGATTGTCGAAAACACCAGCTACTGAAGTTTATACGCATAAAAACAGCATAGATTACTTTATACGTGAATTATTGTAGCGTCTCTTGAGACCTGGACTGTGTTATTACAGCTTGTTACATGTATGGCTTAGTTACACTGTTGTTGTTACCTGCTATTACACCAATAAACATGGTGTTTTAAACTAATTCAATTAACTGTTATTGCACATAATAGACCTGTGTGATAATAATACTATTTTTGTCTTTCTTTTATTAATTTCATAAGATAGTTTGGGATTGATGATAATATATTACCAACATATTAACAATGGCATAACAAAATCTCTCTTTGTTGCATACAAGATAAACTGTAAATACACTGTCCTAAAAGACTGCTAAAATTTAAACTACAGGCAACTCAATAACAAATATTAGGTGAAAGAATGATCAGTATAGAACTTATTTTTGCCTTCATAAGCTGAACAAAATCTATGGGAAACTGTTGCATTATTTATACAGTACCTTATAAGACAGGCAAAGTACTTTACATTGATGCCGCAGTTGTCCAGAGGTAGATTTTTCACTTCTGACCACAACAACAGTTTGCAATGACTTTAAATTAAGCAGTTATACACATAGTATGGCTACCAATACTGAGCAATACAACAGTTTCATAAATTCAAAAAAAGTTTCATGACGCAGTGTGGTGTTCTCCAGACATTCCCAGTTGGACAAATTGTCTAAAGTGAAAAGCAGTGGTGGTTTTCTCTTTCCACTCAGGCATGGAAAAGTCGTGCGGTGCCAATCATTGACTCTGGGCCTCAGCCTAAGTGTGGTGCGTTCACTGTCATTCTACATTATGTTTTCTTTTTTTTAACTTCTCAGGAACTCCGCAAATCCTTATTTGTCTGACTACTTCACTGACTCACTCATCGCAAGGCTTAATATTTTTTCTGTAAATGCCATTAAAAGAAAGAGCTCACACATGCTGTACATTTAATGCAATGTAAAGGCTACAGATGACATTAAGCATTAGGCTTTCCCTTTGAGTCAGCAGCAACAAGCTTGTTATTGTATTACATAAAGTCTAGTGTACGGAGTGTGCTTCTGTAGCTCTTACTGCAAACCCTGCCTTCACTTATGTGGTCATTGTAAAAGTATAGGGCAGTGTGCATTAGTGCAGAAGAAAGTGAAGCTATTATATCTGCCTAATCTTTGCTTAAGAAATAAATTGTGCCAGGATTTTGTATTTTATGTACTTGGGTTGTCAAAAGTATCAACAACCAGATATTGGTAGTAATACTATATATACTATACTAAAACTAGTATCAAAACTAAATACTATAAAAGTCACATCAACAAGACAAAAATGAACTTTTCCTGAATAGCTTTAAAATGATCTTGAAGTGTATAAAAACAAATATAAGACCACATGCCTGGATGACTGAGCGATTACAGAGACATAAGACCACATGGCCATATAAAAGAAAGTAGTAAAGAAAGTGCTTTTGTTTAATGTTGACAATGACATTATATTGTCTGAATGATGTTTTAATTAACATTGTGCTGTCAGAATCTGTACTGAGTATCAAATCTATTATTAAGTAAGTCTTAAGTGAAATCAAGTTTGACATTTTTTGTATAAGCCCTAATTTTTCACCTCATCCTTAATAATACAAAGGACAAATATTTATTTTTACACACCCTATAGAAAATATTGCCAAAAAGACACGGATGGATGCACATACTTTCTCTCTCTCCGTTTTTTCTGTTCATACTATTGATTTGACTGCATCTGGAATAGTGTCCTAAAGAGTTAAACTGCAAAGGGCTAACAAACCAACACTTAAAACACTTAAAATTAACTTTTTGTCATCTAACCAGATCCAATAAAAACAAGTGATTTCCACATAATATCATTTGTTATTTTTATCAAAAATACAAACTGTTACTACGACGGGAACTAGCTATCTTTTATGTAATCCAGTGAGAATTGTATCTGATTGTGGACTGATGTTCAAAAATTGTTTGTAGATCAAATTTAATTGAGTAAGAATTTTATGGCTGGATGACTCATGGGCCATTAGATAGATGCAATGGTTTAGTCTCCCTTCCAAAACATTGCTTATTTATAAACACTGACCTTTTGTTGAAATGTCTCTACTCCCCAAAGTCTCCTGTTTTATAGTGTGAGTGGTGACGTGTTCAGGCTCCCATATTACACTCGTAAATGTTGGTTCGCAGTTGGCTCCAAAACCAATGTGATGTCAGGGTTTGGTGCCCATAAAAAAGACTCACCTTTGCATAACATTTAGGTGATTTTAGGTGAGAGGAAAATGCCTCAGTTTTACATGTCAAGCAAGTCACTGCTGTTTGCATCACTGAGAATTTTAAACAATGCAGTCGTGTATCAAAAAAGAAGTAGAAGTAGAAGAAGTAGAAGAAGAGGAGTATGATCAATACATGAGGAATATATGTGTCTGTTGGTTTAATGCTAAGCAGCTTGGGACTGTGATGTTATTTGAGAGGGACTTGTTTAAAGATGTGGACATATATTAAATTAAAACTGATTTTTTTATCTTTGACTATCAATCAGAGATTATTGATTGCCCAGCTACGTGCAGGAATCCTTGCCCTTTCTTTAGAAATCAGGAGGTTTTCTCACACTCCTAAAGAAGAATCTGTGGTTTGTGTCAGATAGGAGAAGTGAAACATAATTTTTGTTGTATTGTCTTTTTAATGATGATTTTAGAAAGCCTTTATTTAATGAAACATTCCCCCAATGCCCTGATATGATCTGGTGTAATGATGACAAAAAGATGAAATGATTGTTTAATTCTAATATTTATAAATTGGCATAATTTCTTTGTAAATCTGGGAAGAAGCAACAGACATGTTTGTTTAAATTAATCCATTTCTGTTTGTAACACATGTCTGACAACTGGCCTATTGTATTTTGTTTGTGATATCTTGAAGCAATGAAAGGACTGGGCATATTTGTATCCAAGACGCAATCCTAAAATAAATAAAATTCATTCAAGTCATTGTTAAACAGCACCAACCACTTCACTTGTTGTACTTCAAACTAATTCTGTTCTCTCTGCACAGATTACTTTCAAATAAACCCCTAACAGAGCTTCAGACAGAGCAGTGCTTACAGTTATCATCATACCCCCAAGGAATGTTTATGACATCAGCATCAAAATATCAATACAATGACTAAATGTAATGTTTGATGTAAGGTGTTTATTTACCATTTGTTGTTTAGTTCCAACTCTGTTTATCCTTTGGCACCATGTCCATCTTCAGAACTGAGCCACATCTTATACCAACATGTAAAATGGTCTGTTAAAGCTGTTATCCAGAAAATATATCCGTTTCTTATGGTGAGCAGCTACCATATTGTCATAACATTACATTTTCCCCCAGTTGTTGCCAAAATCTCATACGTCTCAGGCCTAAAATAGACCCTAGTACCAACACTAGTACATATTTTTAACTTTGTTTTGATCTTGCAGGGCACTGTATCTCCAGCTTTCCATTCTTGCACCAAACCAAACTTTCAGTCCATTTTACATGGCTCCCAGAACAACAGTGCACAGTGCCAGTGAGCAAACAGCCGCCTATTTCTGTCTGTGGTCGACCCCGGGACGACCCCCCGCCAAGACCAGGCCAGTACCCGGTAACAGTGTCTGCTCATTATGGGAAAGTCACGCTTGTTGACATCCAGGAATGTGAGAGGATGTGTGAAGGTGGTGCTTCTTTATATGTTATTCAGACTGTGGTGACATGGGGGCTGTGTTCATGTTTTTTTTATTTGATAGTATTAGATCCAGCTGCTAAAGTACTGTATGAATTGGCTATTTTAAGCAGCGGTCATGTTTTGTGTTTCTGGTCTGATAGCTGAATTAAATCATGTGTTTTTTATTGCTTCGGTTAGACATTTAAAAAAACATGTTTTGGTCTTAGGTTCAAAATGATGAATCAGTCATGTAACTATGTGTAAAAGACCATTATACGTAGTGGGATAAAGACAACATAATCCCAAATGTACGTTTGAACTTTTAACACAATGAAACAATGAATAAAAAATATGTTTTCCTGGAAAAGAAACTAATAATTAAAACAAAAAAATTAAAACAAGATAACCATTTTTCACTGTTCAACGTTTAAGTTCAAAGGTTGAGTATCAGATGTTATTGCTTTGCCTATGGCATTAAACTTTTGCATTTGTTCAATTACAGTATTTTAACTGCTAAATAAGACCTTGAAAAACATGCACACAGATCTGACCTGTAATCATCTACTTGTCTTGATAAAGATAAGTGTAATGCCATAGTGCTGTACATTCCAGGAAAAGCATGGAAACAAGATGGGCCTCCCCTAGAAAGGTTACATAGTTCAATTAATCCAGGTACTTTTTTCAGATGGTCTTCTGGTTTCTTAGAAAGATCTTATCCTTGAATGATAAGACCTATTAGTTCAGTATCAGTCTTATTATTCATTATAAATAAATGCAGTTTTTTAGTACATATTTATGGAGTGAGTTGCAGAGACAGCTTATTTCATTTTTTTCAATGAGCACAGATGGATGCGTTGATAATGTCAGCATGTATTAGATTAGCGGCGTCCTGGAGGTGGATAAAGCACGCATAAACTTTCCAATGACAAATTAACCACAACTCTCTATGGGATCTTTCTCAACTGAATCTGCACAAAGTTACTCAATTGTGTCTTTCTCATTTTTAAATCATAACCCCTTAGTGAAACAAACAAACTTACAAAACAACTGGCATTAAAGCATTCACCATTATTTGCATTCAAATCATAAATGTGAGGATCATTATAAACCGTAGTGGAGGTACTGCAGTGTTTGAAAGAGTAAATGAAAATGTTTTGAACTGATGTTTGGCAAAGAGAGTTGAACCAAATGAGGTGAGGTGCTAACCTCAAACTGACATGTGACTTTTATCTGCAAGCTTCATCAAATCCAACTCACCTGAAAAAAGCAAGATAAGATTTTAAGTAAATCTACTAATATAAGCTTCACTTAAGCCATGCTTTAGCCAGAGTTACTTTGTAACTTTAGCTCTAGTAAAATTGTCATAACCTGACTAGTGTCATGATACTAGCTTTTACAAAGTTAACTTCTATACTAAGGAGAAGTCTGGTTATATAATTAAAATCAGAAAAAAGTATGACCTATGATCCTGTGATTCATGGTCCTGTCTACGAGTTTGATTTTACACAAAAAGGTGAGAGTGACTGACTGAAAAACTGTTGGCTAATGCTAAAAGCATAAATCAGATCTGTTGTAGCTCCAAGTAAGTCAGATCTTTATGATCAGACAGTATTAAAAATAGAGCTCAGAGTAAAATCTAACAAGCCCCAGACAGAGCAGTGTCTACAGTTAGCATCACATCTACAGGCAATGTTGGGGACATCAGCTGTCAGGTAATATCAATACTAGTTCAGATATAGACATTCCAAAGCTATTCAAGAAAGGTCCAAGTCCACTTTGTCCTATTTATAACATTTGTTGAGTATCGTAACATTTATTCAGCATCGGTACCTTTTCAAAAGCGTATTTAGTTTTAATACTTGCTTTAGGATCAGTTTTTATGAGAGCATCTATTTTTCTTTTTGACAACCTGAGGCATAGCACACCTTTCCACAGATTGGATAAAGTGATTTGATGCTATATAATGACAGGTTCAATTTAAGTTTAGATACCTTTCCTTTTCTATAACTTTTTTTTACATAACATACCGTCAGATCAGTGAGAGAGATACGTCACAATAAATCTGCAAGCTTCTGAATGGCTACCAGAAGCTTTGAGAACTCTACGTAAATCTGGGTTCACAATGTTAACACAACACATCTTAGATTACCATCAGTCAATCCTGTGCCTATAAATCTTGATATTATCATTCTAGCATATGTGCATAGTAAATAATGAGACTCAGGCGCCTATATTGAATTGCCTGCTCACATAAATGACCATAATCAAAACTGTGTATGTCGTTTGTTACTGTATGTTTGTGTGAACGTGCCACATGTATTTAGCCTCTGGTGGCAACAGAGTGTAGTATCTTCAAAGCGCGCCACAGTTCTTATGGGATTTCCCTTTGGCTTTCCCACCATCTGTAATGGCCTTCATGGGATGTAGTGCTAGTATGTGTATTGGTGACTCCCCTATGAGAACCAATATCCACTTTTGTGCTCTTTTGACATCAGGTCTGTAACGATTTGAAGTTTTCTCCTATAAATTTGGATGTCAGCTTGAAAGAGCAGTACGCCGTGATGACGCTCCTCCCGTCCATAAGGCGCATTCCTGGCCATGTTTTCAATCAAAATGTGATCCAAGTGTTATGTAAGATACCTGATGCTAAAAGGCAACACTATGTTTTTGCATTTCTAATAGTCTGTGGCAGTTATAATAATAGCAGAAGTGGCCGTAGAAGTAGTAATCGCAGTAGTAGTATTAGTAGTAGTAGTAGTAGTAGCCCCTCTAATCAACACTCCGCAGTCACCACATTTATACAAAGCAGTAGTTGTTGATGTCGTAGTAGTTGGCAATTTATTTGAGCAGTCACAGTAATCGTAAGAGTAACATTGACAGCAGTAGTTTTAGTAGTGGTTGTAGTAATAGTAGAAGCAATAGGAGCAAAAGAGTAGTACAGTAGTAGTAGCAGCAGCATTAGTCCTTCTAACCTACACTCCGCATTCACCACATTCATACTAGGCAGTAGTTGTTATTGTTGTAGTAGTTGGCAGTTCATTTTTGGCATTTACAGTAATAGTAACAGTGACAGCAGTAGTAGTAGTAGTAGTAGTAGTAGTAGTAGTAGTAGTAGTAATATTGATTGTAGTAGTAGTAGTAGTAGTAGTAGTAATATTGATGGTAGTAGTAGTAGTAGTAGTAGTAGTAATATTGATGGTAGTAGTAGTAGTAGTAGTAGTAGTAATATTGGTAGTAGTAGTAGTAGTAGTAGTAGTAGCAGTAGCAGTAGTAGAAGTAGTAGTAGTAGCAGCATTGACCCCTCTGACCAACACTCTCAACACATCACTAGGCTATCGCTGTTGATGTCCTAATACTTGTAGTAGCAGTAACAGAAATAGTAAGTTGGTACTGTAGTACTGTAGGTAAGCAGTACTGGCAATATAAGTCTATAGGGTTGTTCTTCCACTTTGTATTTACAGTAGATCGTGTGACCACCTTAAAGATCCTCTCATGCATACCTGGTCTTAGTCTGGATCCATGAGGAATTTGACACAGGCCGGCTGCTATAGTAAACACACGTGAGGGTTTGAGCCCGTATGACTTTTTATCACTGCGCCCGACCATCAAAAAGGCACAAAGGCTCTCTAAAGGTGCATTGTGTAACTTTTCTGGTGGAGGGTCCATCACCTGCTGGAAGGTTTAATACCACAATGTGAAACATTCGAGACAAAGTAATAACAAAAGCATTTGACAGACCCTCCTTCAGAAAAGTTACAAAGTTACACAATGCATCTTTAAGCCTTTAAGTGCTGAATGGAGAGGGGATTACACTGTTTTTATCGTGTTATTTTTTTTGTTCGCTGTTTGTCGCAGATGGACTTTGGGGGAAAAACAGTCTAATGGATAAGCGCATGCTGTACACAGATATGGACTGTAGCTTTGATGTGAAGTGGCTTTATCTATGCAGTTTGGCTGAGGGCTGTCATATGGTACAAAGAGCTCCGTCAAATCTCCATAGGTTTGTCTAAGCACATATTTTCAGCTATTATATTACAGCTTCAGCTATTTTGGTTGTGCTATTTTTAATTTCACATAATGTTTTTGCTATGCATTTATCCATCCATTCATCCATTTTCTTTCGCTTATCTAAGGCCGGGTCACAGGGGCTGCAGTCTAAGCAGGGCCCCACAGACTTTCTTTACTCCAGACACTTCCTCCATGTCCTCCAGGGGGACCCTGAAGCTTCCCAGGCCAGCCCAGAGACCCTCCTGCATGTCCAGGACCTTCCTGGGGGCTTCCTTCCAGTGGGACATACTCGGAACTCCTCCCCAGGGAGATGTCCAGGAGGCATCTGAGAAAGGTGGCTGAGCGCTTCACTCTGTCACAATTTTTACTGTAGGAAGCACAAGCTGCTCTCCAGAAGAGAGTCATTTTCGCCGCTTATATCCACGATCTTGCCCTCATTATCCAAACTCTTGACCACAGATGGGGGTAGAAACCTAGATTGACCAGAGCTTTGCCTTTCGGTTCAGCTCCTTCTTCACCGCAACAGTTCAATACAGTGAGTGCATCACTGCCCACATTGCACCGATCCACCGATTTCAGTCTCACACTCCATCCTCCCCTCACCAGTGAACAAGGCCCCGAGATACTTGAACTTTTCCACTTGAGGCAGGGACTCATCCGGAGAGGGCAACCTACCTTCTTCTCTTTATTATAAGATAAAGATAAGACAAAAAAACAAATTCATCCCACAGTGAGGAATAAATAATACTTTAAAACAAACAAACAAAAAAAAAAACATTTTAAAAATTGAGTTGTGTTTCATTCACACATTTGAGTAACTAGTTTATTATTAATCTGTCTATATCTCCAACATTTGAAATGCACTTTTCCTGTTGTGATGTCAGTAGCAGTGGGTTTCAAGTTAACACTTACCTTTTACCTTTTGTTCAGCATAGATTGGCAGTTACAGGCCTGAAATCATCCAAATGATTCCAGTGAAGGAGCATGGAGTTTAAAACGCAGTGGAGCACTTCTTGTATTACCACATGGCATCACAAGGCAGAACAGAGTTCAGTTTGAGAGAAGAACTCAGCCTAAATGTGCAGGGGGTGTGTTAATTATGTGAGAATTAAACACTTTGGTGCAGGATTTTTAAAAATGTTTTTTTACTCTTAGGTTTGACATCAGATTTAAAACAAATCATTATGGAATTACTCTGTGGTAAAATAAATTTTCATCATCTGTTTTTCATTAAATAAGAAAACTCAATACTTTTTGTGGGATCTCTTTTAAAAAAAAAGTCCCCTACTTTGTAAATATATGTAGAACATGAACTTTCGCTCAAGTAACAACTTTAGGGGCAAAGCGACAACAAGTTTGGACAATTATCAAAACTCGAGAGACTCATAAATAATTAGAATTTATTTGTAATACATAAAAGCCCCAGCCACGGGGGAAATATGAAAAATCCCTGCTATTTTACTAGCGTTTGTAAATAAAACACATCGTAAAAAAATAAAAATACAAATGTTTTTATTAAAAGGTCTTGAGGCCAAAAATGCCAGTGTTGTTTACACATAAATATGAAATAAGCAATAGTAATTGTTGTGTTTCTACATATAGGTAGGAGCACAGCTGTGTCCCTTCCAGCCACGGATTTCGCCTGATGTTTGTTATGGAAAGATATGTGAGCGCTTTGTGTTGTGGGAGGTCTGCAAGTAAAATTATGCAATCTCTGACTCTTTCAAATCAAAGTGAGTCATCTTATTGCCATTTTGCAGTCAATCACAGGAACAAACAAACAAAACAAATAATGTTGAACAAATGAATAGTAATGAATGTGGTATTTTTTCATTTCAGATGGAGCATGAGGAGGAGTGCTGTTTCACAATGGCCTGAGAAGACACTACAAATGTATTTATTTTTTTTATATTTTTTGCTCATATTAATCAATCATAATTTGTCACTACGTTTTCAATTACATGGATTTCACTATTCATTTCCTGGACATAAACAAGACAGATTTTTAATATTTGTACAAATAGAAATTACTAATCTCAATTACAGTTCAGTTAATTGCACAGCACAAATCTAAGCATCGATTTTGCACTCATTTTTTGACCATTTAAGACTAAATCCAGTGAGTGAAAACATGCCGATTTGAACAATTTGTTTGTATTATGAGTCATTGAGTTAGATTAGAGCAGCTTTGGAGCCAGTAACACAATCGGGTTGGTATTGTTGACAAGTTTTCCCCTTTGAAAAATATGGTTAGTTTATATTTGCGGGACACTGTAAGGCCTCTATCTACACGTGATTATCTGTGTACGATTATGAAGACATAGTTTACGCAGAATTTACTTGTCAGATGATATATTGCTGAAAACCCTAAATCAATAAAATGTCCTGTTTATTTGAATAATAGCCTCTTAACAGTGTGGAGTTGAAGGTTTTAGTATGTTCTCTCTCTATAATGTCCTTTCATACAAAACCAGCTGTCAGTGTTTTTTGTTTGCTTGGTTGTTGTTGTTTTGTTTTTATTATT
>KN490467.1:0-13386 GCA_000787155.1 Scartelaos histophorus
TACACACCACTTCAAAATGTGTTATCATGCTAGAGTTGTAAATGCACCAGTCAGTAAAGGCTGAACAGTAAGAATGTTCTCAAACTGCACAGTTTCCATTGTGTGTAGCCTGTGATAACAAAACAATGGCCAATTTCAATGCTCTGATGTAATATACAAGTTTTACTCATGAACATTTTTACATAAATTACTTAAACTAAAATTGTATAGGCAACTTATTGAGTCTTTTACCTTGAGTCAATGTTTGAACAAGACCCAGCGCGTTCTGAATATTCACCAGTGTGTTTGCAGCAGAGGAACGAAAAACCTGTTTAAATTATATAACACCGAGGTCAGAGCCCCCTAAGCAAACTCACATTACTCAAGTAGAAGTAAAAAGTTACATAAAGGATTTGTACATTTAAAGCTGCACTATGTAACTGTTCAGGTGTCATCATGTTATTTCTTTGCCTGGCATGTTTCACAGTGTGGCATTAAACTATCTCCATGGAGATAAGCAGGTGATGCCAACAGGTCAAGTTATAAGTCAGATCTGTGGCGACCCCACTCTCATTAAAAATACATGTTTTCAGGGTATTTTGCAGCAATAAAAACAGATAACTCATACAGATAACTCAAATGCAAGATTGATTATTTTAATATACTGTGGAACTTTCCAGGCAAAACAATAACATCTCCATGGAGACGAGCAGGTGGCAGACTCCACCAGAAATGTAAATCTTTGATGTCTGAAAAAGGGGAAAAGCTGTAACATTTGTTATGATGTAAATATCGTGAAAACTGAAAACTTTGCATTCAAGGTAAAGTTTTAAATCATCAGATGCCCTCCCTAGTAAAACATCTGCATTTCAATCTGGTTCAGGCAATATACACCTCTGGATCATGACCCCCCAAACACTGCATTTCAGAATCTTTTATTATTATTCTGTCTAGATCTCCAAAGCTCCAGATGCTCTGTTCCACCTTGTGATCAGTTTTCAAGTTAACAACTACTTTTTACTTTAACTTCAGTAGAGATTGGCAATTCCAGGTCTGAAATTATCCAAATGGTTCTAGTGAAGGAATTTAAAATCACAGTGCAATACTTCTTATATAACCACATGACATCACAAGATGAAACTTTTCATCTGAAATAAGAACCCAGACTAAATACGCAGGATTTGTATATTAAATAAGCATGAATGAAACAAAACACAATTCCAGGTACGTTTGGGATGAGGAAACAACATTATAGCATAGATCATAAAATAGCACAATACAGACCCTTTAATCTTTTGAATCTAAAACTGGATTTAACTTGTGTTAAAGAGTTCAAGATATTAGTTACATAACCTCTTACGTGCTTGCTGAACACGAATTAACTCAAAAAGTTGTGCAACAGAGTAAAATTGACCAGATTATTACTCACGAATAAGAACGAGGTTAACCCTACAAACAGTGACGTGTGATCTAGGAACACAGCCAACAATCAAGAGCTGCAGTTTGGCAATGTCACACACTGTACTGCCCATTAAAGTCCATTGTTTGGGGTTAGAGTCCAGTCCTGCGTTCTCAAAGGGGTGCATTCATAAGACCGGAGCTGAAGGACAAAAGGGGTCTCATTGTTTTTGGGCTAAAAAGAGAGCGCTATGCAGGGACCTCTATGGGTAATATTAGCATACATAATATTGAATAGGCCGGATTGTGTAGTGTACTTCAATAGAGATTTTGTTAGCTAAAGTTTTGACAGTAAATTCTGCTGACTGCCATGTACTTTGCATTGACAGGTATTAGTTATGGGGTTT
Source organism: Scartelaos histophorus (assembly GCA_000787155.1). Lineage (NCBI taxonomy): Eukaryota > Metazoa > Chordata > Actinopteri > Gobiiformes > Gobiidae > Scartelaos > Scartelaos histophorus. The sequence goes on from KN490467.1 coordinate 1,785, forward strand.
TCAGATTAAAGGAGTGCAGTAGTAGAATAGACAGCTCATTTGCATAACAGTGTAATGTGTTTGTGTAAGATGTGATTATGTAATTTTTATTTTCTAACTACACAGTTTTTTATATAGAATTAAATTTTCAACAAGAACAATAAGATAATAATAATAATAAGATAATTTGTATTAAAATGAACATTGTTGAGTAATGGTGTTTTTTAAACAAATAGTAACATTACAAGACTAAACTCAGTGATGTTATGCACAAAGTTGAAGTATTACTAATATTTTCCTTTACATAGTAACATTACTCGCCTTTTAGAAAGGTTACTCAAGTCCTTGTAGGCATCCACAAGGACTTGGACTAAACAAGGTCTAAGCCAGGACTAAACCAGGACTAAACCAGGACTAAATTAGGACTAAGCCAGCATTAAACCAGGAATAAAGCAAATCTAGACCAGGATTTACATTATAAACCAGGATTAGACCTGGTCTACGATTTAGTTTTAGAAATGTGTTTTCATTTTGCTGCACCAAACGACTGGAACAATCTACAAAAAACACTAAAACTCAGTATTCTGACTCCAATAACTTCATTCATCAGCTCAATAAGATCTATAGTACGTGACCAATGTACCTGTTTTTAAACTCTATTTTTAAACTCTGCTCACCCATGTGTATATATGTAAATAGTGGAAAATAGGAAGTGTCTTAATGCTGTTGTTACGTCTTGTCTTTGCCTGTACGGATGTTATTCTGTTGTATGTTGAAATTTCTGACTCTTGGCCAGGTCGTCGTTGAAAATGAAAATTTGTTCTCAACCGACCAACCTGGTAAAATAAAGGTTAAATAAATAAAATGAAATAAAATAAATTAGTCAGGACTATAATCTGGACCCTTTAACTGGGGAGTTAAACTTAAAGAGGTCAGAGGTCAGAGGTCAGCAGTTTATAAAGAATTGGCTGTAAGTTGTTTGTTCTATTTTGACTATTTCTATGTTAATATAATTCATAAACATGACAACCTTTTATGTAACAGGCACAAATGTCTTGGTGCTTTCAGTCACCTGCTGTTCACTGTTAAAGACTCTGCATCTTCAGTGCTGCTCCATCTTGCCCTTGCGCTTGTACTTTTACTTGGTATGTGTTTTGTGTCTCCTTTTTAGCCTAAAATTTGCAATAACATTACTATGAAATATATGGTAGTCATTTCTTACCACTGCCAATATAACATTAGTTCCATCTAAATGGAAAAATAGTCTTACTCTAACTCTTGCTAATGATTTAAGAATAATCATCACTGTTGACAAAACTTAAGACCGTCTTTTGCACTAACTCTCTGTGGATTATACTCTTTTGTACCCATGTGACAAAAGTAATTGTCATTTTATGACACATCACCCGCTGCTCCTGACATATTGCCCCAGATATACTGAAGGACGGGTCAAATGCAGAGGACAGATTTCTCTACAGGGTCAGAAAAGTGCAAACCATAACCTTAAGAATCAGTAAACTTGCTTGTTAAATAAGCATCAAGCCAGAGGTGGTGCAGTCTACACCACAGATTCATTATTTTATTTCACAATCTTAAAAATGTTTAACCACTGTAATTTGATTTTGCTTGCACATTACAACAGCCTTACAAGCATTTCAGCTCTGATCAAATTTGCAATTTATGTTTTAATAAATGTCACATTTTAAATGCATCCAGAAGAATTGACAAAAAGACTGAAAAGACTGTCAAACTAAGACAAGAATCACATTTCAGAACAGGTTTAAAATACAGGGGTACCAGTTTGTATGTACAATAAGACAAGGTATTTTGTTTGTGGAGGGAATTATGGTACTTCAAAACTTTCAGTATTTGTGATTTGCTAATTCCAATCATTCAAATTGCAATTTCAATTAATCCTTTCAATTAATTATGACAGTGAGCCCAGACTCCTTCAGCTGAATTTTAAAATAGTTACTATAGTTTTGTACTACATTGGCCACAATAACAAAATCTGAAATGTGATATATTGCTGAAGTAAATGCAGATGATAAAGGATATAACACTGAAAGTAATTTATCACTTACACAAAAACCCAAGAGCAGATTTAAACCACAGAAACTATTCTAAATGCACAATATTGTTCAAAGATCTTGAGCTATAATAAATAAGCAGCAGAATGAGTCACTTTGGTACTCATCATGCATCACCTTTTATTCCCCAAATCTTATCATATAGCCAAAAAATAACCAAAAAGTTCAGAGTTGTGCAAAAAAATGTACACATGATAAATGCTGACCCCCCAAAATATTGCTCTAGCTGTGATATATTGAATGATATATCGATATTGATACACTCATATAACTGTATAGAAGAAGTAGTCTTTGGGAAAATGTACTGAAATATATATGTGTGTACATGGTTAAAACATGAGGCAATTGTACATGTTCAAACAGCATGGTCTTTCACTGCAAATGCAATGCAAACAGCACATACCTGAAACTGCAAACAGCAACCCTATTCAAATACTCCAAGGGGCAAAAGAACTGTGCAAAAAGACTAAAAGAAAGGAAAAAGTAGAGTTATAGAGGTCCCATAGAGAGGAGTGAAGCCCTGTGCACTCCGGCTTGGACTGTAGCTCACTGGAGCTCAGGAGAGGGGGCCATAGTTTAGGAGCAAAGAAGCACACACCCCTCATTGACGGGGCGGGAGGGACGGAGGCACTGAGGGAGGTGGAGAAGGAGAGAGGTGATGACGACAGAGGGGAGGAAAGAATGACAGCGAGTGAGAGACCAGTGAGAGAGAGAGAGAGAGAGAGAGAGAGGGATAGAGAGAGGGAGAGGGATAGAAAGGAGGTGTGGAAAGAGGTAAGAGGGACAGAATAGCGAGAACAAGGGGAGGGACAGAGGGAGAGGGAGGAAGAGAGGGTCTGAGAGAAAGAGAAAGGGGGCAGAGGTGAGAGAGGGGGAGTGAGAGGTGAGAGAGCACGGAGGTGTGGAAAGAGAGAGAGAAAAGAGGAGGAGGTATGGAGGGGGAGAGGGTGTGAGAGAAAGAGAAAAGACAGAGAAGGCAGAGAGAGGGAGAGATGATGATGACAGAGGGAATAAGAGAGAGGGGTTAGAGAGAGAGGTAAGAGAGAGAGAGAGAGGGAGAGGGAGAGAGAGCATGGAGGTGTGTAGAGAGAGGGGGATGAGACAGGAGAGAGGGGGGAGAAGGCCCCTTGTGCGCACTTGTGGTATGGACGTCTAAAACTACAAGAGTTGCGACATAACTTTCCCCACTTTGACATTTTCCAAAACAGGGAAAACTGTGTATTAAACTTTAAGGAAAACAAGAGTTTCAAATTCAACTGTGACCAACATTTTCTTTACAGGGCCACAAGATGAATGTTACTCTAAATTAAAAGATCCTCTTCAATATCCAAACTGAGCTGTCTCTAAAGCTCTGTAAACTGGCATTTGATGATTTATGATGAGAAAGTTGCTGGTTCAGACCCAGGTCTGATAAATGTGCTGTCATTGTGTCCTTAGGCAAGACACCACCTTCTGGCAGTTGCTGGAGAAGGTAACTCTTTTTATCTACAGATAAAAAGATACAGTTACAGTTTAAACAAATACTGTGTAAACCAGGACTGAAACAGGTCTACTGCACAATACAACAACTCACCAGGGCAGACCCAGGACTAAAGTAGACATAAACCAAGTCCAAACTAACCAGGTCTAAGCCAGGCCTCAATCAGGACTAAACCAAGTCAAAATCAGGACTAAATCAGGTCTAAGTCAGGACTAAACCAGGTTTAAATCAGGACTAAATCAGGTCTATATCACGTCTAAAAGAGGACTCATTTATTCAGTCAGATGCCACTGATAAATGGTTGGGAAACTTACTTGGACACTTTGAAACCAGGTCTAAGACAGGACTAAACCAAGTCTAAATCAGAACACCACTTAAAGACTGTACAAGAACTAATCCAGGAAAAATGACCAGGATTAAACTACAGGTATGTAGATCTAATCTAAGATTTAACCAGTCAATGAAAAAGAACAATGGCAAGATAAAACCCAAGATAAAGTCTAAACCAGGTCTAAACCAGGGGTAAGCCAGGTCTAAACCAGGTCTAAACCAGGACTCAGACATGTCTAAACCAGGTCTAAGCCAGGTGAAAATCAGGTCTAAAAGAGGACTCATTTAATCAGTCAGATGCGCTGTAGCCACTGATAAATGGTTGGGAAACTGACTTTGACAAACACAGAGACAGACAGTTGTTTGCAGAGGGACAGGAGGGGAGCTAAAAGCCTGATCCTGATTGGTCACCTAAGGGTGGACCTCACTTAGGAGGAGGAGGAGAGAGGGAGGGAGGAGGAGAGGGGGACGAGGAGGAGAGGATCATGGGAGAAAGAGGAGGAGGAGAAAGGGAGGAGAAGAGGAGAAGGTGGGGAGGAAGGGGAGGAGGAAGAGGAGGAGGTGGGGGAGAGGAGGAGGAGGTGACTGGAGCTCAATGTGTTCCCTGATTTATTGGACAAATGACAAAATCAATAGTGCTAAAACTACACTGTATTCACTACAAGTATTCATTGATTATTTACATATTCAGGCTAAATTCTTTGACTAAATGATAACAATAACTACTTTTAAATAGCATGTCTTCATATTTGCTTTACATTACTCTTCAAGCTCCAAATCCGATAGCTGGTACCACCACCCTCACAAATCACTTTTACTCATCTGGGTAAACTAAATGTAAAAGTGTCTTGCCAAAGGAGAGAACAAATCAGTCGCTGAACCTGCCATCAAGGAGATGTTTTTACTTTGCCTCGAATGTTTCACAGTGTGATATTAAAGTTGTTCAGGAAATGGAAGGACTCAGCTGAATTTTAGTCAATCACAGCAGTGAACTGAGTTTGATAATTCATGTTTTGATAATAAACAATATTGTTTTTTGGCTAAATGAATGTGTAGCATCATTCCAATCTGTCATAGTTGCCTTGTTAGCAACAATTAATATAATGTTATATGCTTTGTACTTCACACCAAACTCAAACACACACACACAGCAAGGCAGACTGTCAGGAGTTTGAAACCTAATTGCAAAAAATACCTTGAAAAACTGCATTGTCTCATCATAGATTTTATTTATTTATTCAATATTTTACCAGGTAAGTCAATTGAGGCCTGGTCTAAAAGCCTACTTGTTTCCACGGAGATAGATAAATTAAATGCCACATTCTGAAGTATTCTAGGCAAAGCTATAAGATTTCCATTGAAGCAAACACCAGAAAAGTTGCATAGTGCATCTTTAAAACAGATACATAATTTAGGCAAAAAAAAAAAGATGCAAGATTTCCAAAGCTCTGCAAATAAATCAAATTTTAAATTAGCATAAAAAATATTCACTGATTTCAAATTAGAGCATTGAAAGACGATGTTATTTCAATATGAGAAACGTATTGTTTTTTGTCATATCACCCAGCCCTACATTCCACTCATTTCAACCACGCACACTTTGCTCTGGAAGTCAGTGGTGTCGTTCATTATACTGTGTTGCTGGGAGCCTGGCATGGGGACAGGACCTTTAGAAGGTTCAGCTGCATTTTTGAAGCACTATAGCTGCTGTTGTGTTGTATTATTGTGAGGTATTTTGGCCAGGACCAGTTCAAACCGGACCAGGACCTCAGTGGGAAGGTGGCAGCTGGCCCTCACCCCTGTCCAGCCCACATCTATGGGACAAGAATCAGCTCCCCTGCCCAAACTCTGCCTCCTGACCTGAATTCTGATGGGAAAAGCTGAAAAAAAAATGGGCCACTGGAGAAACCTACTGTTAACACTGCACAAAGCGCACAGTTAACTGAGTGAGGGGCGAAGCAGTGAATTTGGAGATAGCACAAGTCAAAGAGAACAGAATGACCTACATATGAAGCAGAGGGATGATGTAATGTTTGAACAGGGCTCTAATGGCCTTAATTTAGCTAATAAAGTCGTAACAATTTATTATTATAGGTCCCATGTTACTCATTACATTATTGTCTGATTTATGTTATAATTTTGTTTCCTCAACATATGTTGAACACACAAACCATAAGATTGATGTTCACCTTAAAACTACTGCTTCATGACATTTAGCATTTAGAGCTGTAGAGATGTAGACAGACTAATAAAGAATCACTCAAACATGTGTGAATGAAACAAAACTCCTGGTGTGTTTCTAAGGAGTTAACAATGTTAAAAGATGGCTGAAGCTCACAAGAGTCCATTTTGTGTAATACTGAACATTACTCTGTGTAACTGAAAGTACAAGAAGTCTACCGTTATAACCTGCACACTATTATGGGCAAAAACATGTTTGCTCTTTTAATTAATGTTCCAAATGTATTAATCAAACACGTGAGACCAGCATGTTCCCTATAGAGCACATATACTTAAACATTACAGAACATGTACATGTTGTGACAGCTTCATGAGCAGCCTGCAGGTCTGTGCTCTTCAGTGGTTCTCAACCTCAGGGTTGGGCCCCCCCCCCGGGCATTACTGAGGGGTCCTCAGTTCATTTCAGGTCAAAATGGAAAAATTATGCAACTTTAACAAGGCTTGGCAACTTTCTAAATGCAGCTGTAGGCCTATAAGATTTTTCTAAAGGGGCTTTTGTTCAATAATAATGGAGCTCAAGAGCGACTGCCCACTCTGCTCCTGGAAATACATTTTCCATTCATTTTTCCCATAGACATTTTGAAAAAATCAAATATTAAGAGTTGAAAGGCATTGGAGAGGCTGAGCAGCTACATGGTGACTATACTTCTACTAAAATAACATTAAAATTAAAGTTTCTGCAAAATCCTTTAAGAATTTAGAGGTTTATAACATTTCAGAAGCAGATTGGAAATCCAGTTCTAGGTGTGTGGTCATCAGTGACCACAGAGCTGATCAGCCCTGAGCAAGTTTTCAAACTTTTAATATCATTTTTCAGAAAGTCTATTGGAAAACTTTATGAGAAATATCCGGAACCAGGGAGTTTTATATGACACAGTTTAATAGCAGAAGACTTTATCATTTGTGTTTTGAATGCCAATAACAGTTGGAAGTTGAGAAGAAGCACTGCAACTGTGGGGTCTTTCCAGGTCAGATTTTGGCAAAAAAAAATTGAACAATCATTATGTGTGAGCCCTGGTATTAACAATGCTTATACTAAGACAGATTTGTTAAATGATGTTAGTGTTTCACGAGATCTTAATATATCTGATACATTAAAACCGTTATAAATCAAACTGGTCCTACTGTTAGTGGATAAGTATAGTCAAAATTATGTATAATTATCTTATCTTTAGGCCAACTTCATCATTTGTTTAATACAACTTTGATACAGCACCGCAAAGTGACAATTTTGTACCGTGACAATGAAATAGCCTTTTCTCTTGTCTCTTTTGCGCACACTTGTTGATCTAACCTCACAGTATCAGTCTCACATCTCACCCATATTAACGTGACCCAAGCTTTGCCTTTCCTTCCCGTGCAGAGTTTGATCACGCGTAGAGGACCCTGTTTCCATGGCGCCGCCTGAAAGCCCCCCCGCCTCCAGCCTGCCTCTGTGTTGACTCTCTGCTAATTGTGTGAAGCCAATTGAACGGATTTGGGCCCCGATGGCTGAGTGCCCCAACAGGTTGAGTGGTGTTTGCGCTCGGAGTCGGCGGCGTGTCCGCTCCAGTTCACCGCGGCGTCGCCAGGAAATGTACAAGTGAACAATTACAGATATGTGGACAACAGCTTTCAGTGCATGGGCTCAAATCAAGAGAGTGGGGATCTAGTGGGCCTGAAGGTTACGATTATATAGGTCAAAAAGATAGTTCTAAATTGTAATCCAGTGCTTTTCTAAAGTGGTATAAGGCCCTTTTGCAGTAATCTGGTTATTTGTAGTGGGACAGGAACACTTAAAGCAACAGTGTGTAACTTTCTAGAGGTCAACCGCATGAGTCTATGAAAATAAAAAGTTAAAACCATACTTTGAGAAGCCTAATTTATAATGAATGGTTGATTTTAGTCAGTGTTTTGTTTACTTATTATTATTTTTTATATTGTTTAAGGAGGAGAATAGACAAAAAAAGATCTATCAGTTTCAAAAGTCTCAAAAAACAAGCTTGGTACATCAAAATCATGTCATACTGAGGAAGATTACAGCCAAAGAAACAGCATTTCCATGGAAACAAGCAAGAGAAAAGTCAGGTTTGTGGAGATGCAAGCCCGCCCAAAGTTTTTTAGTGTAATGAAAATGACCAAACTGCAAAGAAAAACAAAACAAAAAGGGCCCAAAAGTTACATTTATATCCACATTTAAAATTGGAATAAATATTAATTGTTTAAAATCTAATACTGGCCTTTGGAGACAAGACAGGAACAACCTCAATGCCACAGCCAACACACCATCAAGTCTGGCTGTAGATTCCATGAAAAACAGCCAAATTACTGCATGAAAACTCAGCTTTCTAATAATGCTCTGCAGACAAAGGCGGACAGAAGCCTGGGGACATTTACTTGCCCCTGATCCAACTTAAGTCTGTTTTTATGAGCTCCCTGGATGTCTGTTCATGTGTGCCACTGTTCAGATGCATGACTGTCACAGAGACTCCCCCCAAGACGTTTCCTGTCTGTACCTGCACGGCTGAACAAAACCGGGTTCAAAAAGTCTAGTTCAACATAACAGGAAAAATGTACTAAATAAGCAATAACTAAAGAGCAGCAAAAAGTCAACCCACATGGACGATACTCACAGCAATTGAATGCCAAATCACCAAAACACCACGTGATAAGTTTACTGTGGCAACATCAACTTTATAAGAGGACAAGATGAAAGATAAAGAGAGGGGTATTTGGTCTTATCTCGCAATCAGCTAAAATTGTATCCATGATGGACAAACAGGGGCTGCTAATACACTGGAAGTTATTTATAGGGAGCTAGTTGTCAGATTTACATATCACACTGGCAGACAACCATTATTTTTTCCATTACGTCAGTATTAAAATTTCAATTCATCGATGTCCCCAGATTATGCATGTCCATGTTGGGTTCTAGATGATGCCAGTAATATTTAATCCAGTTAGGGGGCAGCTAAAAATAATATATTTAAAATGCAGATTTGTGTTAATACAGTGAGTAACTGGGTCCATAGTCAATATCAGAAATGATCAGATTCAAGATTCATATTGTTACACAGTCAGTTTGTGGGTCTGGTCACTAGTAGAAATAATTATTGCATAATTATTGCATTCCATGTCCAGTGGAGGGTCCATCACCTGCTTGTCTCCATGGAGATGTGATTGGATGCAGGGCCATAAATCTCCATGGAAGCAGATTACAGGTTGGGTTTGTGGAGAGGTCATCCCACTCATAGTAAGAATGAACGTTTTTAAGATGTTTTTAAGCAAAAAATAACAGCTGAAGTTGAATACGTGCAAGACAGATTAGTTTAATACTGTGGACAATTTAAAGCAAAGCATTAAACTCTACATCGAGGCAAACAGGATGCAGACTCTCTCCAAAAAAAGTTACACAATGCACCTATAACATTTGTGCATTTACCTTGTGAATATTTCATGGCAAAGTGCAAAGTGCTCAATAGGAAATTCTTTCTCCTGACCCTACCTGTGACTGTGACGTCATCGCCTTTGAAAACCTGAAAACCAAAGGACAGAATATACAGTAACATGGGGTTAAAATGCAAATTCAAGATGTTTTCTGAAAAGGAGTGAGGGGCCAACACTCTTACACCAATACAACATAAAACATCAAACGCTGTGTTTCTTCTTTAACTGTATATCTTACATTAGCACCCGTGGGACGCCCTCAGCAGTCCATCACTTGAATGTAAAGACCTTTTCTCCACTGCCCTCACTGAACAGATGGTCACACAGGCCCCACAGAAAAGGTGTGTTTGAGTAACAAGTCAAGACAGTGATTTACCAAATATATTGTTCAAAAATGGAAATGTGTCCTCTGCATTTGACCAGTTCCTCAAGGCAGCAGGGGCAACCTGTCAGGAGCAGTGAGCGACCACAGAGCAGCACCGTGGGGCCCTTCTCCTGATTTAAAGCCAGAATCTTAGTTAAAAGGCCCATGTTACCTTATTTTCTGATCTATGTTATCATGTTGTTTCCTCATCACAAACATAATTGAAGTTGTGTTTCATTCACACGTTTAACGCACAAACCCTGCAAATTTAGGCTGAGTTCTTCTCTCAAACTGAAGAGTACTACAACATGGTTTAAAGCTCACAAGAATCATGTTAGTGTAATAGGGACCTTTAATTGAGTCTCCTTACTTCTTTTCGTCCTCACCTCCTGGTCCTGGCCCTGCACTTGGCGGGCTTTAGGACCGCGCCTCCACATCTGCTCTGAAGGAGGCGCAGGAGCATCATGGCTGAGTTTACCTGAGATTGCTGCACGGAGCGGACAATTTCACCTCAAATCCACCGCATTCCGTCTTAAATGACCGCTCCTTTATGCTACATCGTGTGCTCCTGTTTTAGCCTCATCTGCCGCTAAATCTGCGGCATTTTGCACCGCTGTAGATGGAGCATATCCGGCTGCCAAAGGTAAAAAGCCGTGATTTCCGCACTTGCCTTGTCACTCCAAACCTATGGTCAGTTATCCTTACACAAATTCCCCAAGTATGTGCTAATATGTAATTTTAATAGCTTTACCATGTAAAGATGCGTGACAGCGCAGTATTTGTTGATTAATTAACGTTATAATTTTATTGCAAAACAGAATATGATTTTGTCATGTCTCAAGATCATGTTTTATAATAAGCCTTTAATAAAACTATCATGTTTTGACTTAAACTTCATGTGATTACTGATAGGTGCCACGCTGGCACTCCGCTCTTACGCACTGTACGCACATATACGCACAGTGCCCATTACCCCGTGTTCATTATGATGACACTGTGCGTGACCGTTGACGTGCTTGTCCTCAGGTGGAGCACGTGAAGCTGCTGGATCGCGTGTCCGCCAGAAAGAGCCGCGTGGGGACCCTGTACCTGACCGCCACACACACCATCTTCGTGGAGAACGAGGACGGTGTGCGCAATGAAACCTGGGTAAGCAGCAAGACCGGTCAAGGCAAAACATCCAGATGGGAGTGTCATCATAGAAAGAATAATAATACAATAATGCGCACACACCTAATAAACGTGTATTGTGTCACTTGTAAGGCTTTGCCACTCCACACTGTGGCATTACACTGCAGCTTGTATCAGTCTGTATTTCATTGCAGGTTTTGATTTGTTATAGCAGGCGGCTGTAATTTGGCCTGGAGGAGTCGATACATTCTTATTACTTATTATATTACTTTCACACTTTGGAACATTCCAGAGGAATAGTGGAGACATGCTTGCCTGGCAAACTGACATGTCTGTATTTTTAAACAGATATCAGTCTGGTCCCACACACTCTGTCACACTAGAACCGTGATTGCACAATCAGATTTGTTTATTTTAATGACGCATGTGATATGAAGGAGCTCATTGTTCACCTATCACCTATTAAAATGGAATTTCCCTCACCTCAGGTTAACACAGTTTGGAGCTTTGCTCATGTTATTTATTCTCTTTTTTTTCTCATGAGCATCCAAATGTGTTTTT
>KN490467.1:13645-32300 GCA_000787155.1 Scartelaos histophorus
AGCGTCTGCACCCAGGAGTTTGGGTGCTGCGGTTTCTCTCTGATCTGAGAGAAGACGCCATATTATATTTCAGTTCCCAAAACAAGTGAAGAGCAAGTGGAAGCCAAACTGTACACAGTAAAAGCACACAGAGGTTATTTGAATACACAAAAACTTCTAACATGTGATTATAGAATATATGGGGTAAAATACATAATTATTCTAACAACCGTGTGTGTCCCTGATTGGCTAACCCATCTGTCAATCATGCCTGCTTGAAGTCAGAGAGATTCTCAAAACATTCTCACATCTTCATCAAGTATTGGATTAGTGTGTGTGTCCTGGAGCTGGAGGCAGATGCACTTTTGTTCAAAAGTTGAATACGTGTGTGTCTATTATTACTGTGTGCACTACCTCAGTGTTATGTTTGCGTCTTCTCTGTGCAGGTGCTCCACAGTCTGGTGTCCATTGTAGAAAAGCTCCCCTCCTCCTCCTCTTCCTCTTCTTCTTCCTCTTCCTCTGGCGTGTCTTTGATGGTTCACTGTAAAAACTTTCAGCTTCTACAGTTTGTGATTCCAGAGGAGCAGGACTGTCAGGACATCCTTTTGTCTCTACAGCGTCTCTCCCAACCAGGTAAAACACACACCTGAGTAACCATGACAACTGACCAAATCCAAGTATCCACACAATCACAGAAATGTCAATGCAATTTACCTACATTTTGCGAGAAGAGGGCCATGTCCGAACTGATTTTATTGTATTTTTTACTTGTCTATAAAAGACTGGGAATACGGAGGGAAGAGTTATGTTTGAATAAAGCCAGAAGATTTATAGTGTTTTTATAAAAACGCTGGTAAAATCACTGTAATCACACATGAAAGTACTGCACTCAGACTGTGGTGATAACACAAGTGTTCAGCTCAGATGTAACGTAAAATAAATATATGTAAAAGTGCACTATGTAACTTTTTGGTTGGGGGTCTGCCACCTGCTTGTTTCTATGAATATATCATTGCTCTGCCTGGAATGTTCCACAGCATGACATTAGCTCCATAGATCTGAGCTGTAAATTGATCTGGGTTGGTCTCCATGATCATAGAAAAGTAATGCCATACTGTGAAACATTCCAGACAAAGCAATCACATCTCCATGGAGAAAAAAAGATTTGACCTCCACCAGAAAATGCCCACAATTCTCTTTTTAAAGAATAAAATAATAAATAGCATATGACATGAAGTTTGTCCAGCACTCTCAAAATCATTTCATCTTTGTGTGGAGCCTGTAAGAATTAAATAAATAATAACTATAGCATATAGTTTCATTTCTTTATTTGGAATATAAGCTTGGCCATCTTCCTCCAAGATTATTAAGAATAAATAATTTGAGATCAGATTTACAGATACCAGCAGTGGAAGAAGTATTCAGTTTTGATACTTAAGTTAAAGTAAAAGCATTAAAGTACCCATTTTGAAAATGAACTTCATCTTATTCTTGCATTTGCGTCTTTCAAGATACCCAAAGAGCTTTACAGTTCATTATTCATTTACTCCACACTCAGTACTTAAAGAGTAAAGTAAAAGTATTTCACACAGATTTTGAGATCTTATAAAGCTTAAAATGTGGTGATTTTGATACAGATTTGGGCTGAATTTTGTTCAATAGAAACAACTGAATCATTTATTTTATTTTTTTCTAGCTGTTTTTCTTTGTATATTTTGTTTGCTCAAACTTTGTATGACCTTGTTCTTTATCTGCAGGTCTCACACAATAGTAAAAAATGCTTACATAAAGTTGCGCTGTGTAATTTGTCTGGTGGAATGTCCATTACCTCCTCATGTACATGGAGATGTTGCTATTTTATTGAAAAAAAAAAGTTATACCACCAAGACAAGTTTGATCTGTGGAGAGGTGACCCTGCTCGTGTCTTTCTAAGCAGAAAAGTACCTGTGATGGAATAAATGCAAGATAGACTGCAAGTTTAATGCTACAGAGGAACATTTCAGGCAAAGCAAATCTTCATGGAAAAAAAAATCATATGACAGACTCTCCACAATCCGTCTTTAAGTACCTTTATATTTATACTAACTTATACTCCACCACTGACTGATACTGATGATTATATTGCTATGTCATCGAAATTATAAATTATTCTCTAAAATCTGTTAATATTTCAAACTACTTGTGTGTTTCAGAGTCATATGAGGAGCTGTATTGTTTCGCCTACAAACCAAATGTGGCTGAAGAGGAGAGGCAGAGAGAGTGGGACTTTATGGACCTCAGTTCTGAATACAAGAGAATGGGGCTCCCGAACGCCCACTGGAAACTGACCTCGGCCAATGAGCACTACAAGGTCAGGAGGAGGGAATAACAGGCAGTATTCATTCTTATGTAGACTGTTTCTTTAAAGGGAAATATCATATCCTTTGTCCCCACATGATGATGATTTAAGTTATATTTAAGTTTTTATAGTACGTTTGAGCCTAAATCCCAACATTAAGCCATTCGTGTCTATTATTTATTACAATTCTGCATATCTATTGATGTTAGATTTGAACTGTACTAATTAAAATGATGAGACTTCAAACATTTTCTCTATCACTCATTACTGATAACTATTTTATTTTAACGCCCTGAAACATTAATGCAGTTTCAATGGTATTTCATCTGTTTTGTTAATATATAGTTTCTGTCACTAATCATTACTTCATATTCATTTGTACTCGTATTCCCCTATATAAGCAAGTACAAGCACCACCATTTTTTTACCGTAATTCATACTATTGAGTGTATTTTTTGGTTTAAAGGTGAGTGACACGTACCCCTCGGAGGTCTTCGTCCCAGAGTCGGCCGCACTTCCCGTGATCGTGGGCAGCTCCAAGTTCAGAAGCAGAGGACGCTTCCCCACTCTGTCCTTCTACAACAAGGACAACCATGTGAGTCTGTGGGGGATTTGGATCATGTCTGAGGGCTATAGGCTCACTTGAGTAAAAGACAGAGCAGTTCTTACAGTTAGCATCACACCCCCAGGGACTGTTGATGACATCAGCTGCAAAGTATTAATATAAATCACATAGGGGCTGCACGTAATTCAAGAACATTCATAGTTTCACTCTTCAGATTGCTAAGAACTTCTTCACAGTGTTATCTCTATGAGTTCAGATTGGGCTTGTAAATTTGGCTACGCACAAAAAAGGAAAGAAAAAATAAGAGAAGAATTAAACTTAATCCAAATCGAGAGAAGTTTGCTCCTTCATTCCTCATGCATCGCTGAAATAAACAAAGCTGATGGCGCTGTCTGAGTTTGGCCTTATTGAATATAGAAGCTAAAGATTCAAACTTTCACAAAATGCTGTTGCTGGGAAGGCAAGAGCTGGTGCCAAATAATTTACAAACACGAAACAAATCTGGCAATCTGGTAAATTAAAAACCAAGGGAGCTGAAAATGTTATGCAGAAACGTTATGGGAACTTTTGTGAATTGGACAAAACTTCAGAAAATTGCACATCACCCTGAATACAGCTGTATCAGATGAATCTTTGCAAAATGTTTTCCATTTACAGTTATGGATGTTGATTCATTTCTCAGTATTATTGTCACCACTTTAAAGACCTGCTACCTGTAGAAACTATGGAGTCATTTAAACTGTTTATATATTACGCAATTACACAGTATATGTAATTTGTGCACAGAATGTATTTATTATTACTAGTATTATTAGTATTTATCCTGTACTGTATTCATTTACGTATTTCACCTCTGAAATACTGTCTTTGCTTTAGTTTTGGCTCAGTCCGAGTATAAGCCTGGTGTCCTCTGCATATTTTTTTCCATCTTAAAAGATTGTTGGATGGCACACTTCATGACATGACAATAATTTAAATCATATGACGGTACATTTTAGACTCCAGGCTCTGTAGCTGTACAGGTTTGCTGAGTACAGTGATACATGCTAGCAGTATTTAGTAAATGAAAGGGAAACTGAGAGATGGTTAGAGAGGGATGATCTTACAACAGTTCATTTCAACCAGTTTTGACACCTAAGACCCATGATTTTGAGCTACCACTCAAGATTTTCCCTTTAGTCAGAAATCTTTCACTGCAGACAGACAAAATCATACAGTGTACACCTGGCATCAGACTGTGATAAAGCTGGTGTAGAACTTGTTTTCTATTGACTTCTTCAGATTTTAGTTACACCAAGACGTGGAAAGCCAAATTAACACAATATAACAATCCCAAAAAACATTCTTTTTCCCCTCAGGCAGCCGTGTGCAGGAGCTCCCAGCCCCTGTCCGGCTTCAGCGCTCGGTGCCTGGAGGACGAGCAGATGTTGGGGGCATTGCTGAAGTCCAACCCCCGCAGTGAGGTCCTGTATGTGGTGGATACCAGGCCCAAAGTGAGTCCTCCGTCAGAACTGTTCATACAAACACAAAAACACAACACAAACACATGGACAGTTGTGTGTGCAGCTGCAGGGTTCTGTGCTTGGGCAGCTGCTCATAGTAAATGCCTGTAGGATGGATTGCACAATTTGAAGATGTAATGTGTAAAAAATATGTTGTGCAGAAACCATCAGATATATATTTTTTTACATTCAATTAAGCAACTTTTAGCAATAATTAAAAGTGTCAAAATATGAATCATTATTAACTGACAAAAATATACTGCTTCATAGAAAATAATGTATTAAATATAGTCTTATGATTTGGGTTGTTTTTTTTTTATATATTTAGAAATTATCTTTCCATCCCCACCTTGCTCTCTTTAATAGCACTGATGAAACTTGAACTATATTTGTTATTTTTATCAAGTGTGTTTGTTTTTTGTCTCCAGTTGAATGCGATAGCCAACAGAGCTGCAGGAAAAGGCTACGAGAACGAGGACAACTACTCCAACATCAGGTTTCAGTTCATGGGCATCGAGAACATCCACGTCATGAGGAACAGCCAACAGAAGATGCTGGAAGGTGAGGCTTCCTATGCCATTGTTTTAGGGCTGTCACAATACTCAAAGTTTGGATTTGATTTTGTTACTAAGGAAAAGGTACAAATCTGAAATCACTTTGACGTTCTTTTTCAAATGTGAAGGAACAGGAGTACATCAATAAGATGTTGTGTTATTGGGTGCAGACAGTGTGCACTGCTATAACTTTGCTATAAACTGATAGAATTACAACATACTCTACAGGGGAAAATATATTAACTCATTTACGAAAATAAAATCATGTAACTCGCTTTAACCAAGACATGCACAATAGGTATTATCCTAAAATAAGATGGACCTGACCAAGACTAGCACAGGATCTGGAGATGAGTGTTTAGGTGCTGGACTGTGATGTACATTATGGGTCAAATGCAGAGGATTATATAACCTTTTAAGCCAAGCTTAAGGCTGTGTTCACTCTGTTGTGTGTTGTTGCTTATTTGATAGGGTAGATATAGCAAACAAGGGATGCAACAATACAATACTGGTATCAGATATTGGAGCTGATATTAAAAATTTTGATGGTCTATAATTTTGTGTGATTTTGTGTGTGCAATTTTCTGGGCAATGTTGTAATATTTTTCCAAGTTCTGTAGTTACTCTAAATGATAAGTAACTGTTACAAAATGCATTTGAATATTTTTTTTTCTATCATACACCATTTGTGCTTAATTTTCAGACTCTACCCTAATATTGGTTGATCAGATATTGCCAGATACTTCAAGTCAGAGTATCGGCATCATTATCGGACCAGAAAAAGATGGATTAGTCCAGTCCTACAACATAGATAGATTAACATGTATTAATTATGTATTAATTATGCAGCATTAGTCCCAGTTTTTAACAGGTCAAGTTTAAATGACAATCAAATAAATACAATGAATACATAAAGACTAATATAAGCTTATAAATAAACTAATACTAAACCCCATAAGGGAGTGTACATAGAGGTCAGTTCATCCATCATTGTTGGACATGTTTCAACACTTCTATATTTATTGTACACACAAATAACCCAAATATGCTCAAACAGTTCCTCGTTTAGTTCAGCTGATTCCAGTGTAACCTAGTGGGACCCCTACTCCCCAGTGGGTTTCATATGCCCTCATACAGACTGGCTTTAATTAATCCATGGAGAGGTTCTGGGTATTGTACAGGGGTCCTGCGTGGAAGACTTTGAAAATCCCATCTGGACTTTATTTCTGGTCTATTTTGGTTTCCTGCAGTGGACAATCTGGCCTCTCATGCTCCAAAGAGAGACAGGAGGGCGTGAGAATCGTGAAATATTTACGCTGAAAAGTTGTAGCGTGGATTTCAGTTGTGATAACTTTGTGCCCCCCGGTGAAGCAAAGGGATGTCTGTAAAATTTGGGAGACAGAGGAAACCAGATTGTAATTACATTTTGAAGACCACGCTCCCATCGTACAAATCTCCCGTCGTCCCAGAGGATTACAGAATACCTCAGACAAGAAGGGCACCTGAACCTATTCACCTGAGAGAAAGCACTGAGTTCATTTATGTAATCTAGGCCAGGGCAATGCTAAAAGGATCGTCTACCTGCCACGGTTTAAATGATTCATAATATGTCAAAAGTACGAGTTCACCATTTTATATTGTTGTAGTTTTAACAAAAATGACTAACAAGACTGAAGATAGTCTTAGGCTTACAGAAACAAAGAGAAAGTGTCAGCAGTCACCTTCAGTCTTTCTCTCAAGCTAAAAATCTCAGAGTAATAATGGACTCAGACTTAAACTTTAAGAGCCACATCAAATCAATAACATCTGCAGCTTTTTTACCATTTAATAAAATAGTAAAAATCAAAGGTTTATTGTCTAAAGCAAACTTGGAGAGACTTATTCAAGGGTTTGTCTCTGTAGGATAGACACTGTAATGGCCTGCTCACTGTGACCCCGCTGCACCACATCCAGAACGCTGCAACTCAGGTCCAGACTCGAACCAGGAAGAACGAGCACACACAAGTCCTGTTGCTAAAGCCTGCACTGCCCACTTTGGCTCGAAGAATAGACTTTAAAGTGTGTCTGCTTGTGTATAAGTCTCTCTGTGGCCTAGCATCAAAGTACATCTCTGACATGTTAGTGCCAGGTGAACCATCCCTCCCGTGCAGGTGTAGCTTTATGAGTGCAGTGAGTGAGTCCAAGGCATTGAGAAAGTGTTGAGAGCTTTTGCCACACACCCTTTTTGTTGACTGAGTTATAGGACAAGTCTTTAGTCGACCAAGTTTCTTTAGTAGACTGCAGCCCCAGTGTGCTCGCTTTGAAATTGTCTGAACCACCAACAGAGGGCCTAAGCAGGGTACTTCATCAAAATGGTTTAATTGGTAAGCAGTTGTAAGAATTGTGACACCAGTGTATGACAGAGACAGCTGTGTTGTGTTTTCAGTGTGTGAGCTGCGGAGTCCCTCCATGTCGGACTTCCTGGAGGGACTCGAGAACTCAGGATGGCTCAAACACATCAAAGCTGTTCTGGACGCAGCCGTGTTCATCGCTAAGGTCAGTGTGAGGAGGGACCACGCTGTCTGATAAAACAACTGGACTTGTGATGTATTAAAGCTGTACTGTGTAACTTTTCTGGTTAATAAAAGGCCTCCTGCTTATCTCCATGGCCATAGCAAATTACAATTTAAACCATTATTATTGTATTTCTTTTGCATGGTGAAAAGTCTTCAAAATGTCATGTATATAAAATATATTCAAGTTAGTTAATTCAGTTAGTAATCAGTATTTTTTGCCTGTGTTTTGTCCCCAGGCCTTGTCAGAGGAGGGTGTGAGTGTCCTGGTGCACTGCTCTGATGGATGGGACAGAACATCTCAGGTCTGTTCAGTGTCCTCAGTGCTGTTGGACCCACACTACAGGACCCTCAAGGGATTCATGGTGAGAACATTTGAACACACTGCTAATGATAGCTGAGAGGATCACCAAGTAATAGAAGTGATTAATTCTTCACGTCAGCCAAAGGATATAAATAAAAATGGTGATTCATGTGATGTCTTCCACAAAGGAAAAAATACATTTTTCAGTTAATTTTTTTTTTTTTGGAGCAAATGCGTTTTGCAACTCATCCACGCTGTTTCTTGGGTTTTGGTCAGATTGCTGGTGGACATTGCCTTATATCTTCCTGAAGGGAGGTGCTAACTACACTTAAACTACTTTGAAACTAACACATTACTTGTGTGAAAAATCCCTCAGTCGTCCAGGTAGAATCCATGGCAAAAAGAAAATAAATTTATCATCTGGGCACAAGTTATTTGGTCGAATACATTTCGCAGCTCATCCAAACTGCTTCTTCAGTTCTGGACACTTCAGCAGTTAACAGAATTGAATTTCTCCTTTGAGATGAATCCTACCTGAACATCTGAGATATTGCTGGAACATTACATTTGGTTAACCTTGTTCTGTTGGTGTATGTGTACATTCATCAATTTATTTGGTGGTGATTTCATTTGATACGCTAATGAAAGAATCCCCTGAATTTCGTAACATTTTAAATAGTTTGTAGAGGTGTAAACTACAGGTATGACAAGATATTTCTGTATATTTTGTTCATTTTACTAGCTAATTAATTTCAGCCTTTGTGATTTGATAACTGTACCAACTAAAACTGTGATTTCGATTCAGCAGCAAATAGCACCACTGTCTCCAACTCATCAATCAGTCAACAATCATATATAGGAAGGGATGTATAGTGTCTTGCTCATGGACACAACATAAATATGTTATAGTTGAAGATTTACGGACAAATGCTCTATCCCCTAAGCTACTACAGACATGAGAACTACCACAAGAATTTACTATGAAGTTGTCCTCTCTAACCTACCCCTCGTGGTACAGTATCCACTCCCAGGGTTTACCCCATAGTCCTCTGTGCTTCACTCGGATTCAGTTTATTTGAACAGATTTTGTCAAAGTTGAAAGTGAAATCCCTTTGAGCCTTGATGGGATACGTCTGTAGTAGAGAGACAAGCCTCCGGGGGTCTACCACCCATTGTCTCAGAAGAGTGGTCTCACACAGAGCACAGCGGCAGCTTTAATATTAAATGTATGTTATTTTTGAATCACTAAATCCCAAATAAAATCCATATTAAATGTAGTTACATAACAGTGCTGGTGTTAAAGCAAGTTCATATACAGTGTATTCATATTACATAATGGACTGTAGTTTGTACAAGTTGAAGAATAATCTCCCAGTCAAATGCAATTGATACACAGTATAAGTTATGTATGTGTCTTGTACACATATAAAACTTATTATAAAAAACGTATCGATTTATTTTTTTGGAGAATTGAAATTACTTTTGCATTAAATACTGGCAACAAAATGAATATAGCTGTTTATTATACCCAATTTATTTTTTTTGAGAATTGAAATTTTTGCATTAAATACTTTTGCATTAAATACTGGCAAAAAAATGAATATAGCTGTTTATTATACCCAAGGACACAAAATACAGATAAAAAATAGTCTTCTTGACCCATTCAAACATTTTTACAGTAACGTCAATTAATAGGAGATGTCTCAAAATACATAAATAAATAATTATAATTCATTTCATGATTCGCTTGTTCTCAAAGTACTACTGTGTGTGGACCATTATTTCTTCAGTCCCCACACTAGGCTACCTTTGTAGCCACAGCTGCCCTGGGGCTGATGGACAAAGGACGTCATTCTTTTCCTTTGGTTTCCTTAGTCACTCATAACAAACGACATTCACACAGGTAAGGCATGAGAAGTGTCTTGCCCAAGGACAATGACAAACGCTACTTGTTGGAGCTGAGATTCAACCACCAACCCTCTTCCATTTATACATGAGCCTCTGTTGCCCCTTTTGTATTGTCTTGTCTATAGTGAGGCCACAAATGTAGGAGTAAATATTACTACATATGTTTATTTTAACATTATTTTATTTTCCAGGTTCTTATTGAAAAAGACTGGATTTCATTTGGCCACAAGTTTTCTCACAGGTTTGACAAATTCTACCTACACATACCCTGGCTTACTTTTAGTCCAGTTTAGTCCAGGTTTATCTGGACTTCTGATAATTTAATTTAATGGATTTTTTTTTCAGACCAAGGTTCAGTTTGTTTTCAACACTGTAGAAATGTTCAGGCATGAAAACAAACTAAACCTTGATCTAAAAAAAAAAAAATGTAAATAAAAAAACCTACCTTTATTCTAACCCTAGTCCTATACCTGTATTCTCAGGTGTAATCACATAAATGGAGACCCAAAGGAAGTGTCTCCGATCATTGACCAGTTCCTTGAGTGCGTGTGGCAGCTGATGGAGCAGTTTCCTTGTGCCTTTGAATTCAATGAGAGATTCCTCATCACGATGCACCACCACATCTACTCCTGTCAGTTTGGAAACTTCATCGGCAACAACCAGAAGGAGAGAGAGGAGCTGGGGTGAGACTGGGGAAAATACATGATCTGACTTAGCGTGACGTTTTTACAAACTATCCATCCGTGAATCTTTATTTACAGAGAACAGTCAACCAAACTGCTTTCAAATGGATCAAACACAATAAATCAACACTGTAAAAACAGGCTGAACATGTGAAAAATGTTAAGAGTGTTCAAAGCTAGTCTGGATAAATCCATTTTGATTAAAAACGGCAATAGTCTGTTAGAGTGCGTTTTTTTGTAAAACAACAACTGTGTACCTATTTTGCCTATGAAAAACTGAAAAAATAAAAATACATTAACCACAAGCAGCTAAGTTTAAGTTTTAGGCCACCACATGAAGGCACACAAGACCAGTGCTTTTCATCATAATATAACTGCTTAAATAGATTTTGGCCATTTCTGCTCTATTCAGCTCCCCAGATGCTACGGCTTCTGTATTGTTATTAATTATGCAGGAGGCTAACAATATTTCACTTTTGTAATTTGACAGAATTGAGAAGAGGACTCACTCTCTGTGGAGTTACCTGTGGACAAACAGAGCAGACTTCATTAACCCTCTGTACAGACCCAACCACAGCCAAACTCAGGGGGTGCTTCGGCCCTCTACTGCCCCCTACTGCTTCAAGTAAGTCAAGCACTATCAACAACTAGTAATGGGAAAAATACATTTGTGTTTTTTAAAAAATTCAAATCTACTTTGTTTTTAGTAGCCTTTTATTATTAAATCCATCAAAATTGTACTCTCTGCAGGTTTTGGAGTGGCCTTTACAACCGTTTTGAGCGCGGGGTTCATCCTCGTCAGTCAGTGGAGGAATGTCTCAGGACGATCAGAGAAGAGACGGAGCAACTGGAGGAACAGCTGGCCTCTCATAAACAGGTGCAAGTCCACTATTAAATTAAATGGTCACATTTATATAGCACCTTTCTACCTTCAAGGTGCTCAAAGCACTTCATGGGACCACGCACACATTCATGGTAAGGGTTTAAGGGAGGCATGTCCAAACTGGCCCGGGGGCCAAATGTGTCTCAGGTTTCCATATGAATTGGCCAAATTTTCTTTAGGAAATACTTTTTACTTCACTTTTTTTTTTTGAAAGTCTATCTTGATTAAGCTAATATCAAATTGGCTTTATTTTGAGGATAAAGGCCTGGACACCACTGCATTGAGGTTATCTATCTCCATCATGGAGGCAAGCTGGTGGTGAGCCTAGCTGTGTACAGCAATAAATACACTTGTTTAATGAGTTTAATGTCATACCATGAAACGTTCTAGGCAAAGCAATAACATCTTCATGGACACAAAAAGGAAATTAATCCGTACCCAGAAAAGTTGCATACCCAGAAACATACTATATATTTTTTGTTTTGTTTTGTTTTGTTTTTTACAATACTTTACATTTTGGCCCTCAGAAAATCTCAAAACTAGAGGAGCAGAAGTGGACTGGCTCAATGAATGTTTTTGACAAAAGTCCATCAGCGTGGATCTTCACTCCGGACATAAAACTGGCCAACACCCCCCAGGACTACGTCTCCGGTTTCCTCACCAGCAGTCCACGGCCAGAAGGGGGCAGTCCAGTCAGTCCACAAGATTTAAACCAAACATCGAGTTTTAACTCCAACGGCAGCGATCAGGAGTCTGGGATTGCAGACCTGAGTGTCCAATCTCCATTCAGCGAAGACAGCGCCAGAGATTCAGACGAAGCTGTCAACTCTGCAGCATGAGTGAAACTAGAGGTATACTGTAAAACTATAGGGGCCTCACAGGTGCCAAAAAATATTATAGAAAATGGAGCTCAAACGTGATTCAAATACAAAATTAAATATACCATTCATTTCCCCCATATGTTCTAAATGTCAAATATAGTGAGTTCAAAAGATCAATATAGGCTTCCTGGCTGTAACTAATGACACAGTGGTATAAAATAAAAGGTGTAAAGAACACTTGAAAATATCGCAAATGTATGTTTCAG
Source organism: Scartelaos histophorus (assembly GCA_000787155.1). Lineage (NCBI taxonomy): Eukaryota > Metazoa > Chordata > Actinopteri > Gobiiformes > Gobiidae > Scartelaos > Scartelaos histophorus. The sequence goes on from KN490467.1 coordinate 26,001, forward strand.
AAATAGTTTTTAAGATCATGACTAGCCCCATAACCAATTAGTCTATATCAAGCTTTTGAACTCCCAATTTAAAATATCTATGATAAAAATGCATGACAATCGGTTACATTCACATCCTAGACTTTGATGAGGTTGTAATTTCAGATTGAGGGCAGGCGTTGTAAATAACTCTATATGACATACACATTTTTGAGTGGAATAAATAAATTAAAAATCCACAGTAGATGAACAGGTCAAAACATCTGCATTTAGAAATACAAATTCTATTATAGCATCGTGAGCTGCCCTCCACCTCAATATCAACCATGTGAACCCACTGTTGAGCATGTGGTTGATTTTGTGACAACTGGTTTGTTTTTTAGATGATGAGGCCAATTCTGTAGCATAAAAAAACAACCTTATGCAAAACTATCAGCAATGCACCTCTCTTACATTTCATAAAATGACATTAGATCTTTGGGTCTAGTTTAGTGCCAATTTAGAACACGTCTATTACTGGTTAAGCCATTTTTAGACCAGAATTTATTATCATTCCTTTATATCAATGTGAGAATTAAAAGTTATTGAAATTACTATTCACTGTTCAGCATGCACTCATTTTATAAGGCTATTGATTACAACAAACTACAAGTGGCTGGATAAATAGTTATTTTATTCGTAAAGCTGACAAAATTGAAAGAAATATTTGAACTTTTAGTCTGCAATCTCTCCTATCACCACTAGATGCTGCCAGATCTCACAGTCTGCACTTTTATGCTTGTTGCCTCCTTGTTTGTCACTATTGAGATGTATATGTTTGGGTAAAAAGGCATTATGTAGTTATATAAGTAGATATCAGAACAACTTATGCAAGCACTTTCCTTTTTTGGTTCTATGGGGTCTAGCTTTGAATTAACCTGCACTTTATTTTTTGCGTGTGGTTTGCTTGCTTCTCATACAAAAGAAGCGCTCTGTGTTATGCTATTGTTAAATCTTGAATCTGTTAGTAATAGAGTTTGAATTACGTATCAAATGTTGAAACTGTGAAAACTCTATGGGCCATAACAACAACACACATTAAAATGCACATGATAAAGAATTATTGTAACTGTAATTTCTGAAGAATTGTTTGCACATTTTGATCAGTCAACAAATCTTACTCCAAAGTGCTGCAACTCTAGTATTGTATTGTGTTCTCATCATTGTTACCGTCAGTGACTGGACACTGGCAAAATTGTATTGCAGTTGCCACTACTTTAAAATAATTGTTGTCTCAAGATTAGCTGACAAATGGAAAATTTGGAGAATTCGGGCTTGTTTTGTAACTGCATTTTATTTTTATAAGCATGTCTCATTTGTTTTTGAATGTAATAATACGGATCACATCCTGTAGCCCTTGTGACCTCAAATGAGCAAAACCATCAATGCTGTTTAAGCATGTGTTATTTAAGCAGTTTATTTTTGTACCGTTTGTCATTTTATGATTTTGACGTTAAATAAACTGAAAAGGTTTTCTGTTTTTGTTTGTTTTTCCTCCCTGTGCCTCATAGGCATAGCACAGGGCAGAAATGTAATAGATATATCTGCATGTGGCGTGGTATGTGCACCTGTGTACGGCACAGCTGCATGTAACTGGAGTGTTCATTTGCGTTGCAACCTGCAACCGCTAGATGTCACGCTTAACGCTTAAAAATCTAATATATTGTTAGTTAACTCTTTATTAGATTTCAAATGTAACCTATTGTTTAAACTGCACGAATTCTTTTGATTAGCCTTAATGTGATATTTAAAGGGGAGAAATAAGTTGGTAGTGACAGGTATGGACAGTCTGGCTGGTCGCGTGGTCGATGACAGACGAGCACATGCGTGCGTACTTACGCAGGTGACGTGCCCTGCGTGGTGGCGTAGTGTTGTAGGCTAAACGATGATGGCAGCCGTGGGTTGACACCGATGCATTTCAGAATATAAACTATTTAAAAGTTGGCGGAAAGCCCCGGACACAATAAGGTGGAGAAACCTGAAGTTTTAACATTGTAATCGCTTCAAACACACTCTCGCTGGTCCGGGGAACGGTAAGTTTACGAGGCTGCAGGCTGCACAAACCATCCCAAGTGGCGCCGAGTCCTGCGGGTCACCCGTGCCCTCTGTTCAATGCACACTTGTTCAGGGCAGAGCTAAGAGCATGAGTGACCAGCTAAACAGTTCACATGTGCTCTGTGTCCCGTTCTGCCTCTTAACCCTTCACTAGCCTCGCCTACATCAAACCTAGCTAAGCTTAGGTGCAGCTCAAGCTAATACGAGCTGCTAATCTCGTTCTTGATTTTTAATAGATCGCTAACGCCGCCCAAATGTGCGTGCATGTACATGGTATCGGACATAACGCGCCTAGTGCCTATTCCGGACTCTGGGACTTTTAATAAAAGAGGACACTAAAGTCTAGTGGCAGACTGCTAGCTCTTTCCCATAGTGTTACTGTTGATGTTTGTGTGTTTGCATGCAGTGGCACTATGCCCGCAGCTACTGTGGATCACAGCCAAAGAATATGTGAGGTTTGGGCCAATAACCTGGAGGAGGAGCTGAAGAGGATCAGACATGTCATCCGTAAATACAACTACATCGCTATGGTATGGATCTGCGTCTGTGTTTACTTAGGTTCCATAATGCATTAGCCGTTTGTAGGCCAGTGAAATATTTAGTGAGCAATTATTGCTTTATTGGGTATTTTTTTAATAAAAGCTTTTTGTTCAGACCCCCAGTGTTTGTGACCAGTTATTATGGCACTATGGCACATTCTTTATAGATAGTTCAAGGTGAATTGTGTAATTTCTCTGGTGGAGGATATGTCAGATGCTTTTCTCCGTAGAGATATTGCTTTGTCTTGAATGTTTCTCAGTGTGGTATTAAACCTTTCTATCTTCATGAAGACCAAACTAGACCAAGATGGAGGTCAGATCTGTGGAGAGGCAACCCTACTCACTATCAGAATGCCTGTTTGTCTGGGTATTTTTGAGATATAAAATCACCTGTAATTGAAAAAATGTAATGTAGAGTTGTTTAATGTCACACTGTGGAACATTCCAGTCAGAGCAATGACATGTCTATAGAAACAAGGAGGCGACTGACCTAAAAACCACAAAGTTACATACTGCACCTTAAAATATTGTTCAAAGTTGTTGTTTTTTAATATTGCCTATTCCTAATCCTAATGTATCATTTAATTAATTTTAAATCAAGTTATTACCAAGTTTTGCTGTCATTGTAATCAAAATCTCTTATCTCTCCACAGGACACAGAGTTTCCCGGGGTGGTGGCGAGACCGATTGGAGAGTTTAGGAGTAACGCAGACTATCAGTATCAGTTACTGCGCTGTAATGTGGACTTGCTCAAGATTATCCAACTCGGACTCACATTTATGAATGAACAGGGCGAATATCCACCGGGAACGTCAACATGGCAATTCAATTTTAAATTCAACCTCACGTAAGATCAGGCTGCCTTACTACCATAGAAGCCATATAAGAATTTTATCATTACTGCCATAGCAGTCTGACTTCATCTAATAATTTATTCACTCTCCCTCTGCTTTAATCAGTCTGGAAACAAGAAATCTCAAATTTATGACAAAAGTTATTTAATCACTATATGCAACAGAAAGAAAATATATGAACAAAATATGATGATTGATGATTGATATTGATTCATCGATTTAGTTATTAGAAATTATTTCAAAGTCTGTGTTCTCAATAGTGTTGTGTCAATTGACTGTTTCTACTCACTCTACCCATTTCTTGCTACGATTATTGAGTCCAGTATCAATTCTGAACCAGAAATTATGTCAAAAATTGTATTTAGTCTTATCTAGTGAATAGGTCTGTCATGATAAAGTTCAATATTGCTGATGTAAATATAAACAATGATATTGAAACAGCAAACCATAAAGCATAATTTCACAGAAATTCACAAAAAGTGTTCTAAATGTATAATATTAAATATTGTTGAATTGCATGGATAAATATCCTATATCTCAAATCTTATATTGCAGAAAAAAATTACAAAAAAATTCCCACTACTACAAAGAAAAAGTTCCCATTATAATAATTGACCTCTTAAGATTATTGAGCTGTTTATCATATTTTAACAGTAAGTCGATAGAGTATCTATCGTGACAGTCCTACTTGTGGATCAAGGTTTTTGATAAAGTAATAGTATTAAAAGGGGTTTTAAGATTTGCCGTCTACCTGTTCCTTTTGTTCATTCCAGCAATGACAAGTAACATGTATTTATGTCAATGGTCAGATTTTTTGTTGTTCTCTTTAAATTGCCAACAAAATGTATTGGCATAAGCAATAAATAAATAAATACATTTATCACGCATTTTTCTTGTTTTATGTTTCAGAGAGGATATGTACGCGCAGGACTCAATCGAGCTCCTCACCACTTCAGGGATTCAGTTTAAGAAACATGAGGACGAGGGCATAGAGACACTGTACTTCGCGGAGCTGCTCATGACGTCTGGGGTTGTGTTGTGCGACGGGGTCAAGTGGCTGTCCTTTCACAGGTATCACAAAACATATATTGTGCTGCTTTTTTATTATCAGTCGATTTATTTTTTTGTGTTCAAAGACACATATCCAGTTTTTACTGTATTTAGAATTAAAGTAAAGTAAATGTACTCATCTGAGCTTTAAGCCATGTTATATTGCTGCTACCTCATCAAAAACATACCTGGAGATGTGTTTCGTTTCATTCACACGTGTTTGACTAACCCTTTATTACATCTCCAAAACTCAGAATGCTCCTTTCCACCTTGTGATGTCATGCAGTGGTAGTTTTCAATTTAACAGCTCCTTTTACCTTTTACTTATTTGAGATTGGATATTCCTCAAATTACCCAAACAATTCTAGTGAAGGTGTGTGTAGTTGAAGAACATATTGGAGCCTGTATTACCACATGACATCACAAGATGGAACAAAGTGTTTCAGTTTGAGAGAAGAACTCCTAAATAAGCATAAATATGCAGAGTTTGTGTGTTAAATGTGTGAATGAAACAAAACCTTGTGTTTTCAGTGGATATGACTTCGGATACCTGATAAAGATCCTGTCCAATGCAAACCTGCCTGAGGAGGAGGTGGACTTCTTTGAGATCCTGCGTTTGTATTTCCCAGTGATCTACGATGTCAAGTATCTCATGAAAAGCTGTAAAAACCTGAAGGTACAAAGATCAAGCCTGTGGGATATAGATGGTGCATTAGTTGGATGAATGAGCTAAATATTGAGCTAGGCTAAATGTAATGGGTGATGATTAACACTCATAACATTTAACATAGCTCAATAGTTTGTCGTGTCAAATATTGGCTGTGTGTTTGCAAATTTTGTGATGCAGCTTAATGAAATAAGTGCATTTGCAATAGAAGTATCAATCCTTTTAGAGCAGCATCATGCTGGCGGTGTATTTCTATCTATGATTCATCAATTGGTGAAACGACACACGCATTAGTGATAACTACGCTAAGTTTTTGACTGAAATCTCAAGAAAAATACAACATGCATTTAAACAATACATTTTCAGGAGCCTGTGATATTACGAGTGCTCATGGGCCTGTTTAGGAGTTTGATTTTCAACAAAAAGATGAGCGTGACTGACTGAAAAACTGTTGGCTAATGCTAACTAGCTTGTGACTGTAATTGTATGTGTGAGAGACTTGTCCAACTCACCTCTTGTAGTTTCAACCAAGTCAGCTCTTTCTGATCAGATTGTGTTTTAAATAAAGCTCAGGTAAAGTCTTAACGCGAGTAACAGTGATGTTTGATTTTCTTTCAGGGAGGTTTGCAGGAGGTGGCCGAGCAGTTGGAGCTGGAGAGGATTGGGCCCCAGCATCAGGCTGGCTCTGACTCTTTACTCACAGGAATGGCTTTCTTTAAGATGAGAGAGGTGGGCTACTATTATTATGCAGTCTGCCTTTAGTTTTCACCTATAAATGAAAGGAAAATCTTCAGAATTATTTGCTCGAAAATGTCAGACTTAATGCAATGTTTAGCCTTCAACTTAGATTAGACACACTGCATTGATCTGTAAGAGGCAGCTGTGTTTGACAGTTCATCTTTGCTCAGACTAGTGTGTACATTTGTTTTGTTTTTTGGCAAGACTCCCTGAAAAAAACCTCCTATATAAGACTGATCTAAGGGCAACAATTAAACAATGCAATAACTTGACGAGGACTACGTAATAATACATAACTGCTTTATCTCACAATAGTAATTTCTACAAAGTTCAAATCAAATCTATATTTACTATAATAAATAAATAATATAATCTTTTT
>KN490473.1:0-12191 GCA_000787155.1 Scartelaos histophorus
TACTATTAAAACATATGGTTAAAAGCTACAGTGTATTTAGTGTTGTATTTTTATTAGCATTTAGTTTACTTCACTACATTATTTGTGGTTTAGCGCCATATTAGACCTTGGGTAGTCCATTTCAGGCCATTTAAACTTGACCTTATGAAGTCCTGGTTTAGATCCAGCAGTACTTGAAAAGCTAAATATTATCATAAGCTGACATGATAACCCTGATGATAACATTCTAACAATTACCTCTGTGTATGTGGACCCTCTGGACCCAGGACAGAGGACAGGCCTTCATCACGGCATAAGGGACGCTGATGGTGTGGATTCTGTTCATCACAGCCTGAACAAACGTATGACAAAAATACAGTTAAAAATATACAAATAGTTCTAAAATCACATACCATCTGATCACACTTTCAATTCCATCAGTATCTAATAGTATTTTTTTTTATCAAGTTTGCATATTAATTGTGATGGATAAAGTAAGGTACCAGAAGAATACACAAAAAATAACAAAATATATGTTACATGTTACATGCTATTGTAATTTTTGTGTTATTGTAGATAAATCAGAGCAAGAATAACCTCTGAACTATCACAGATCACACTTACTGTCAGAACTCCATGCCAAAGTCCCATTTCCTTTTTAAAATCCAACACGTTCACCATTGTTTCTCCTTTATGCCAACACACACACAAAAAAAACATTAACCCCAAACACAATATGACTTTAAAGATGCACTATGGAACTTTTCTTGTAGAGAGTTTGCCCTTGTTTTACAATAAGCGTATCTATCTGGCACAAATAACTTGAAAAAACATTGTTAAATACGGAACATACTAGGTAATAACAATAACATCTCCACCCAAAAAGTTCCGTAGCGCACCTTTACATGTAAACATTTTTCGTTTCCTGTGATGTCTCTCACCTTCGCAGTAGTTACAGGCCTGAGTCAGAGCCTGGCAGTGCGTCAGCATGGCCACTTTAGAAACAGCGACACCAACCACTGTGCCGTCTTTACTCGCCTTGTACTAAAATATACAAATATAATCAAGTATCACCAACTGAAAACAACATTCAAAACTTTTTAACTTAGTTTAAAAAGGCAATTTTAGGCTATTTTCTGAACTATGTTATAATGTTTTCTTATTCAAAACCTGGAGTTGTGTTTTGTTTGATTCACACATAAAGGCTTCTTGGAAAGCTTCAAGGGATGGAAAAAACAAAAATAAAAACATGTGCTTCAACAGACACATAGTCAAATGTGCAAAACCCAGCAATGGAATACACTGGAATCACCGTTAAACAGATAAAGAGCAGAGTTTTTGTTGGAAAATCTGCTGAGGCTATAGCTCAGTGGCAGAAGTTATGACTCATAATCAAAATGTCTCTGTATAACACCCAAACAAACCTGCGTATTTAGGCTGACTTCTTCTCTCAAATGGAAAACACTGTTCCACCTCGTGATGTCATGGGGCAATATAGGAAGAGCTCCACTGTGTTTTTAAACTCCACACACCTTCACTAGAATCACTTGAATAATTTCAGCCCTGGAATTCCCAATCTTTACTGAATGAAAGATAAAAGGAGCTGTTAACTTGAAGACTACCGCTTCATGACATCACAAGGTGGAATAGAGCATTTTAAGCTTTAGAGATGTAGACAGACTTATCCAGCTTATTCTGGAGGTTGCTGTGGGCTTTGGGTTGTACTATTTTGTATTGTAGAGAGTCGGTGCAGTGTGACAGTGGCAGTGTGTGTTGTTCGTCATTTGAAAATTTTACACAAATGAACTGATTGAACTTTATTTATAATTAAGATGCAAAACATTCGGAAGAAATCAGATTTTGAATTTTGAATACCACTTAATTTCTCACTTTGAAATGTTTTAATAGAAAAAAAAAAAAAGATGTTAGAAATTTAGCTGTTGAAATGTTAAGTGCACTTTCTCAATGTCTCAAATTCAAAATAAAAATGTAATTTGTTAAATCTTCAGTGCATATTTCCAAGTCCTCAAATTCAGCAGTTAAAATTCAGAGTATAAAATTCACAGTGAAAAATTTCACAGCAAAGATCCAAGATGTCAAGACAGAAGCAATCGATCGCAAGTGGAGGAGGTGAAAAATTTCACAACAAAGATCCAAGATGTCAAGACAGAAGCAATCGATCCTGAGTGAGTGTGGAAGACAGAGGCTGTTTCCTATTGGCTGTTCTCATCTAAGGGCGGGGTTTGAGGTTTGAATGAGGCAAATTCTGACCAATTAGATCGCTTCACTGCATCATTTCATATTTGTTACTAAGTTAGATGGGATCACTTTGGATCGATTGCTTCAGCTTTGGTGTCTTGGATCTTTACTGCAATTTTTTTACAGCGAATTTTACACTCTGAAATTTGCCTGTTGACTTTGAAGACTTGAAAATATGTGTACTGAATATTTAAAAGCCAAAATTTTAATTTCATTTGAAACACTTATTTAATTTAATTTGAAACACTTTGAAAATGTACACTTAAAATTTCAGCAACTAAAATTCTAAATAAAATGTTTTTCCAGAGTTACAAAAATTCAGAGTTACAAAAATTCAAAATGAGAAATTCAACCGCATTTAAAATTCAAAATCTTCCATATATTATCTTTTAACATTTCTTTTTGTATATTTCTTTCCAAAATGTGAATTGTCTATGAAAGTATAGACGGCCATGCTCAGCCTAAAATCTACAAATTGAAAATGATCGTTTCTGTTCATTGATTCTAAAGCCATATTAATATTGTTTGTAGCTACTGTAGTGAAAAAGTAAATTCACCTTAGTTTATTTTACTGACAAAGAACACATTGAAATTAGTGCCAGTTTTTGTTTCATGTAGACAAGCCCAGTAATTACAGATGTATCAACCATAAACCAGCTTAATATAAACTATAGGCTGTTTAATGTATAAATTGTGAGCGTACTCCCTCATACTGTGGCCTTACCTCTATATATGCAGTGTCTGTGTTGGCCGTGGGGATGTGCGGCTGCCAGTCTTTCCCAGGTTTGGTCAAGTATTTAGAGTCGGTCACCACCCACTTCATTCTCGGCCAACCTTGGAAATATTCAAAAGAAAATATTTAAAGGAAAGCAGCAATTACATGAGCTAAAGTCCTTGTGAAACCATGTAGATTCGAGGGTATATATGTGCTTGTGCTGTACCTTTAAACTGCAGTATTTCTCCCGTCGGGGTTTTGGGCAGACCCTTCAGACAGATCTCACTGGTCAAAGCCAAACCGACGCTACAGCTGCCCAGAAGGAAGCCTAGCTGACTGATGCCTGCGTCCTAGAAGTACAAAAAACAAAATATATACATTTATAAATGCCTAATTCTAATTCTACTCTTTAAGTGTGCAGTGTTTTTTTCATTTTCTGACCTTTCGAGACAGTGGGACCTCAATCGGCACAGGGATGACTTCAGCCAACAGACAGCCATAAAAGGCCACCCAGAACATACCCGGGTCACTGTTAGGGTAAACCAGCGCCACCTGCAGGACACAGAGATTTTTTCATTGGTCATTATAGTATAGGCTCTATTCACGCTTACGTCACAAACCAGGAAGACATTTGGAAACCTGCGGTGACTCTTCAGGTGTAGTTCCCGACACTGGACTCTACGACTGTGATCAAACTCACTGAAGTGAATGTGATCAGAGGTAAAACGAAGCCTGCAGACGTGTGTGCTGTTTGGAATAATCAGGAATTCGGCATTCTCGTCTCTTCTAATCACATGTACTCAGTGCGTTCAGAGTTGTGCGTCAGTGGGGAAATGATGAAAACTGCGCTATGCCGAACATAACAAAACACTACAATGACATGAAAACTGGGACATTTTCTCATTTTTGCAAGATTTTGTCAGACTCACTATTGTGAACAAAGCCCGTCGGAAGTCACCGTTGCATGTTTCCAAATGTCTTCCTATGTTGTTACCTCATCAAAAACAAACCTAGAGTTGTGTTTTGTTTCATTTGCACATGTTTGAACACTTTATTATTAGTCTGTCCACATCCCCAAAGCTCAAAATGCTCTGTTCCAGCTTGTGATGTCATGAAGTCAAATTAACAGCTCCTTTTAGATTTAGTTCAGTAGAGATTGACAATGCCAGGACTGAAATTATTCAAATGATTGTAGTAAAGACATATGGAGCTTAAAAACAGAGTGGAGCACACCCTGTGTTACTACATGACATCATAAGGTGGAAAAGAGTGTTTTCCTTTTGAGAGAAGAACTCACAGTGTTTGCGTGTTAAATATGAAAATGAAACAAAACACAAGGTATGTTTCTGATGAGGTAAAAATATTATAAAATAGATCAGATCAATAGAGGAATTTTCTCTCCCATTCAAGTGTTAACACATGGGGGAAAAAATCTCGAGATCATTTTCATGTGTCTCTTCATGCAACAGTTTTTGTCTCATGAGATCTTGTGGCATGAGATCCTGTCCCATCCCCAATAGATTTGTATATTTCTTTCTGAATGAGCTGTCCTATTGTTCAAGTTGTCGTAAAGCCAACTGCACAGATTTCCTTTGCTTGTGAGATCAGATTGTCAGTGTTGCATTACGCTGCCCCCTGCTGTCTCACCCTGTCGCCAGGTTTGAGAATCTGCTCGTTCTTGGTGCCCAGTTTGTGCAGAAGTGTGTAGGCCAACTTCACACTGCGACTCCACAGTTTTCCTAAAACAGACCATAACGGGACAATAACAATCAGCAGGGCCACGGGCTAAATAAAGACTACAAACTGTGGAGACATGTGCTTGTAGAATGAATTACGATATCCCCACACAGAACCAACAGTGCAGATCAAATACTCATGCCATAATATGATTCTTGTAATTATAACCACCATTTAACCTTTCTTTTCTTACCGTATGTGAGCGTATACAGAGGTTTCCCGGTGATGTCCAGAGCTGTAAGTGCAGGACTCTTCCCCTGGGTGGCGCCCCATCGAGCCAGAGCGGCCTGAAGAGCAGGAGGCCAGTTACTCACTACCCCCAGAGGCTCCCCCTTCACTGGGATGATCTGTCTGCCCTCGGGCTTCGGCGTGTTTGGGTCTGGCTGGGGCACTGGAGATGGGAGGAACACAAAACATCAACATATAGGCCATCTGTCAAAAGATGAAATGTAATTATTACCTATTTTCAATTCAGTTTATTTTTGAGTGGTATAAAATCACAACAATACTCAGTATAAATATTAGCTTGTGATTGAATATTTAAATGTTATGATATGTTATGATAATGTTATGATATGATGTAATCTCCAGACACCTGTCAGGAGCAGCGGGCAGCACAGTGCCGCACTCAGGATCCATCTCCAAGATCTTGTGGTCAGAGCAACCTTAGCTGGAGGACTTGACCTATTGTGCATGTTTTAAGTTGATGGAGGAAAGTGGAGTTCCAGGTGGAAAGCCACAAAGAAAGGCCTGGGGATTGAACCCAGAACATTTTCGCTGTGAGGCGTGAGTGCATTACTCAACCACCGTGCCATTAGTTCTAATCAGTTTTGAAGATCATTTGAAGACTGAAGACATCACAACAGCAGAACAAATCAAGAATTCAAATTTTTGTGACATCCAGACATCTTTTCCTTTGTTTTGCTTGGGAGCTTCACCTTTGGCTCCGCCCAAACTACAATGCTGTCCTGTGATTGGTCTGAACCACTGGCTACCTGAGATACAATTCCGGTGTCACAAATAATCACAAATATCACTATCCTAGCTCATCCTTTGCAGGTTATAAGGACTCCAGACCAAACAACAACTTATTCATGTTGTTACAAACTCACCTTCCACTATCTCCTCTGAGTCGTCTGTAAAGAATTCACTGAGTTCGGGTCTCTTTGGTCGTTTCAATGTGTTTAGGAGCTGCTGGATTTTAGTGGAAACCCGACTGTTCACCGGGACTCCTGTAAAAATACAAAACATGAATGTTAAACCAAGCTATGGACAAAATATCATAATGTTTCACTATTGCACAATCTTAGCCTGGCCAGTCAGACCCTTCACCTTTTGCAGTGACATGGGGTCTGAACTCTTCCCAGCCTGATCTTACCCATCACTGCACTATTGGACTGGTTTAATTGTGCTGGCCAGGCTAATTCAGTCTGCTACTCTTCATCCCAAAATAAAGCATCATTTTGATCTTCTATTGTGTTTAAAGTGCAAAGAACAGGTTAGACTATTCCCTCTACTAAACTAAAATGTGGTGAAATGATGCAACTTTGTTCACATGTTTCCTATTCTCCTGCTGTCCTTGAGCTTTGTGTTGCAACACTGTAATTTCCCCATTGTGGGATAAATAAAGGCTAACTTATCTTAAATTAATTTTTGCTAAATATCTTACCTGGTTCTGTCTTTTTAATAGTAATTGTATTGAATAAATTGAATAAATGCAGGATAGATCAAGGTTATACTACCAAACAATCTAGGGAAAACAATAACATCTCCATGGAGACAAGCAGAAAGTTACACAGTGTATTAATCTTCTTAAACTGATCTTGTTAAAAAACTCTAATTTACCACATTAACCACATCATCCCACCAGTCTAAGTAATACTAGAAAAAGCTTGAAAACCTGTCACATGCACTTTAAACTTGTTATATATTTTCAATGGGAATAAAAAGCAGCATACTTGGAATAGACATAGGAATACCAAGGTGTGATTAGGGAAAAATTCTGGAAAATTTTAAGTGAAAGTATATTCTTGGTGTGAATTTTGTGATATATATGGGCATTCACGATGGACATTAGGAAAAACGAGGGACCAAGACATGAGGTTTTTGACAATATACATGATAAATAGGCTTACTCTGCAGATTACCACGAGCTATAAAACATTGAGAAGAAAAGAAGTAGTGACATTTGGTTAATAAAATAATTTAGATTGGAGAAATGTATAGAAATGCCTGTCAAATATTGTAATAAATTTGGATTTTTGTGTTTACCATCGGCAGTTTCCATCATACTGGAGCGACTCTGGCCTCGGCTCATTCCTCGGACGGTGGCGTTGGACGGTCGGTCGACGCGTGGCCCCCTGGTGGTCGTGGGGGGAACTACAGCAGTCACATCTGGAGGGGGGGCACTGTTTTCAGGTGGAGCTAAAAAGTAAAGAAAAGTCAGTGAAGATAATTATACAGATGAAATATCCTATGTTTCCTCATACAAATACACCATATATTCACTGTCCCTCCTGTGCACCATGTATACCATATGTACTTTTATGAGAGAGACAGCAAAATCACCTGTTGTAGTTCCAGCTTCAACACACTACAGGATTTTCAATCTTAAACAATTTTACATGTGCAACAAAAAGCACACTAACACAGACACAAGCAGAATCTTCAGAATTTGAGATTTAAAATCTCTGATTGCAAAGACTGCAGTGGGATCTGTCTGCGGACCACAGGATATAAAGCTCTGAGTGCGATGACGATGATTTTTAAAGCATAAAACAATGGTGTTAAGTCCACAGGAAGTAGAGTCACTATCTGCAGCTTCACCTTGATCCATGCGCTGTGTGGATGGAAAAAGACACACACAAGGAACTATCTTGCCTTTTTACTTTTAAGGAATGCCTCAAACTGGTTTAATAGTGCGGTTTTGTGGACTGGGATCATTATTTGCGGAGGATATTTTCTATGGGTAATGTGGTTAAGATGAAATTTTAAATTTACCACTTTACGAGAGGTGAAGTCTTTATTTTCGTTATTTCCTGAGTTTGTATGTTGTGTCTCTGTGTCCGTCACTCCTCTGCCCCTGACGCTCTGTTTTATTGACTGTTGCTGTAGTGTTGATGTTTGGTAGTTACCATCTGACAGTGACACCACACACAAGGAACACAAGCGGCTTCACAATCACATTTGAAGACACGGGTCATGGCCCTTCAAACTTGGGGTCAAGAAGTCAGAGCCAGAATGGGGCAAATTCTCCTGTAGTGTGCGACGAACTTAAGTTTGTTCTCTTTGGTCATATTGTGTTAAAACAAAACGTCATTGAAGTGTAACGTGAGTAACAGAGCTAAAGACAGAGATGTGCCTCCTCTTAGCATCACACCCGCAGGGAATACTGATGTTAACAACTGTTTAATGTCTTGTAATGTTATGTAATGGTGTTTGTTGCTGTCTTACGCGAAGAGTAATGTTTAAATCTGCTTCTGACGCTGAAGCTTCTGACACACTGACTAACACTGTCCTGCACTGTCCATATTCAAATGAAAAAAAAGAATGAAACTATCTTCTGACCGATCCTGCTGTGAGCGAGCATGTTGGTGACGGCGGCGGCGCTGGTGTCGTGGGGCTGGTACAGAGGCTGGTACTGGGGCTTGTACTGGGGCTGGGCCTGGGCTGGTTTGGGTTCTCCGTGGGACATGGTGGAGGAGGCGGAAGAGGAGGTGGAGGAGCCCTGAACAGAGCGGTTTATCCAGGCTTCAGGACTCTGCAAGGAGGAGGGCACTTGGAAGTTTGACTGCAAAGAGAAACATCTGTATTAGGTTTATGAATAAATGTTATATGAACCTGATTTCAAACATCGCCTCCAACCAAATGAAGCTCATCAAGGCTAGGAGTTATAGGAGCAAATTTGACGTAGCATTCCATATTAGGAATTACGACCTCAAGTATCATAGCAACCAAAGAGCCAATCAGGTGCAAGGCTGTTGAAGGTAACGCCTCTTCATGTCTGCACCACTGGTTTACCAAGGAGCGGGCACTGCCAAACAAATACTAGTGGAATTAACCTTAGGGAAAGGTGGTGCCGGATTTCTCTGTAATTAATGTTCGTATCTTGATTTAAGGAAAAACAAGAATAATGTAGAGGGTTAATATGGAATGGGGCGGCTAGCAGGCTAGGTATATCCATTTATATATGTATGTTCCAAACTAGGTGGAACCTGTTTTGGTTTGAAATTTAGCCTCATCATGAAAGAAAAATTCTAATCTGTCAACTGGAGAAGAATTTTAGTGGGAAGACGTTTGCTGTTCATTCAAGTGGCTCCTTCAGTTCTGGCCAAGTGCTGCTGCTACACTGTTTTATATCTGTCTGAGGGGAGGAGCTAACTACTAGCTCCAAGTCTCTTGGATAGTGTTGGGCAGTTGGTTTCCTTTGATTCTGAGTAACTTAGTTCCTGATTAGACAAAAAAATGTGACTGTGTCAGTAGCAAGAGTATTTATCATAAGAAAATAAATACAAATTTGACTGTAAGTCATGTGAATGACTCTGTGTAAGTTGTTCCACTCACGTATCCAAACATAATGCCGTGGTTTGTACAGACACACACAGGGCTATGATGAAGTGATTACTGAAATGAAGTTTAGCAGTGAACTTCACCTGGAGCCCAGGGTGGACCTGAGGCATCGGAGCAGCTCCAGTCGACTGTCTGCGACTGGACGAGTCGTCTTCAGATCCAGAGGAGGAGTCTAAGAGAGAGAGTTATGTTATTATAAAAGTAATTTCTCAGCTCTAGACTGTCTCCTGATGATGTATTGTGCTGTGTGAGTGAACCTGGAGGTGTGCGTGTGTTGATGGGAGACTGGACGTAGGTGGAGCGGCGCTTCGTGGGCATGGGCAGAGCCATCTTCTCCTCTTTGTGTTTGGCCAGAGCCGCCTGCACCGCCTCAGTGTGGATGTCTGCACAAACACAGGACAAACCCAGCGCACTTTAGATTAGACATGAACAAATACTGCAGTCTTAAATAGTACTTCTCCAAACACTGAGTGACTGCTGTCACCAGGGTTGAAGGAAGTAAGGCAGGCAATCACCATATTGGCCCCTTCAACCACCAATCACACATCATAGTCACACACAGGCAAGTATCTTGCTCAAGGACCCAAGACTATTATGAATATGAACACATACATGCTAAAATACGTATAAAAAAGAAGCAAATAGTACTAGATACATATATACTTTACATTTAACTTCTTATATAATAAAAATAATAACATAATAAACACATAAAAACATGCCACATAAAAGCAGCATAAGGATCAGTACAGCGTTGATTTGCCCACACGTTTGCCCACACATGTGCAAAACTCTCACACACTGTCAAGTGCACTCTCACATGCACTTCTAAAACATTTTAGAATCTGTCATTTATAAAAGAATAATGCTGTTTTCTACTGTGTATTTAAAACAATGCACTGGCTTTATCCAGTGTAGATGTGACTTCCTTTATGACTCTAATTAGATACACTCATTATTATCACAGGTCTAAATACAATATTATTAGATGAACACAAGCTGATCCGCCCTCATACAGTGACACATCACATCTGCCTGGCCCCACTGAAATCCATGTTAATAAAGCATGGGTCCATTGCACAGCAGTGTTACATAAGATCCAGATGAACTAATTACTCATGTCATCCTCCCTCTAACGGGCTGCTGAGCCAGATAAGGCCTGTCACGATGCTTGGCGTTAAAGGGCCTGTATAACACTATTTTAAAAAAGATTTAAAATGTAGTTTCCTCGTCACAAACAGACCAGGAGTTGTGTTTTGTTTCATTAACACGTTTAACACAAATCCAGCATTTTATCCTGAGTTCTTCTCTCAAGCAGAAAACATTCTGTTCCACCTTGTGATGTCATGTGGTGATACACTAAGGTCTCCACTGTGTTTAAACTTTATACACGTTTACTAGAATCTTTTGGAGGATTTCAGTTCTCAGAACAAATGCTGAAGATATTGTTTAAGCCTTGATGAAACGTCTTTGCTCTCCAGTGCACCATAAGATATTTTGCTGGCAATTTCGACTGAAAAAAAGACTTAAACAAAAAGTAAAGCAGTTCAACTAAAAATAAAAATAGTATTTTTCAGTTTTGCCTAATACTCAGCCTAATACCAGTAATCCAGGGTAAGAGATTACTCAAACACAACTCATATGACCTCTTGTATATGGATTAAATAATTTTTTTTATTACTTATTTGTCTATTTCACTTTGACTTGTACATTTACATGTATATAATGATGTCTCTTTTGACTCCTGTCGATTACTATCTTTTTTGCTATACTTATATTGAATAAATTATTAGCATTTTTATTGTTTTCCTATTTGTTATGATATTACATTGCGATGTGTGAGCTTCTGTGTCCACATCATTTCTCTTGAGGATCAATAAAGTTTGTCTAATTCTAAGCCTAAATCCAGGCGTGTTTTTTAAAGCTCAAAAGAATCACTTTTGCATGATACAGGACCATTAACCAGCTGTTTCACTGTGTTTTAGCGGGCGAATGGGTTTAATGACCAGAGGAAGGAAAAATGAAAGGAAAGATCTCACAAAATGGCACTAAATGTATTTATCTCCATGGAGACAGGAAGATGACAGTATCAGTTCATGTTACACTCACAATTAGAGTGCCTTTTTTTCAACAATTTGAAATAAAAATACCTTTAATTGAATGAATTTGCAAGATCTATCAGTAATGCCAAACTTAACGTACCACAACATTTTAGCCAACTAGAAAAGTTACATCTTTAGCACCTTTAACTTCACACTGAAAGCTCCAATTCAATCTGGGAATCAAACCCGGGACCTTCTTGGGAGTGTAACAACCAGTTCTACTTACAGTGTGCTTCATGACACTGTTGTTTTCTCCTGCACCGTTCCCTGAAGAGCTCATCATCTCAAGGCTTTTTCCATTTCCTGCTCTTCCTCTCTCTCTCCTCTCAATCCCTCCCTCTCCTTTCTCTCTCATCCTTGTCTTCTTTTGTTTTTTTTATTAATCCCCCCTCTGTCTTCAATCTCTCTCCCACTCTTTCTGTCTCTTATATTTCTCTTCTCTCTCTGTCCCTCTGTCAGTCTCTCTTCCTTACTCTCTCTCTCCTTCCTCTATCTCCTACCACTTTTCCTCCCTCTTTTCTCCTCCCTCCCTCCCTGTATCTCTGTCTCTTTATTTCTTCTTTCTCTTCATCCTCCATGCTCTCTCACTCTCTCATCGTCTAACCCTGTCTCTTCTTTCTTTCTCTTCCTATTCTCTCTCTCTCTCTTTCTCTCTCTCTCTGTCTTTCACTCTCCCCTATCTCTTTCTACCCTCTACCTCTCTTTACATCTCTCATCTCTTTCGCTCTATCCCCGTCTCCTTTTTCATCAATCCCCACACATCTTCTCTCTATCTCTCTCTCACTACTATCCCACTCTTTCTCTCTCTTTTATTTCTCCTTTCTCTCTTT
>KN490475.1:0-16922 GCA_000787155.1 Scartelaos histophorus
AAATAAAATAAAATAAAAATAAAAATACTTCTTCAAGACTCAAATGCTAAACCGAACATTAATAAACAAATATTCCAAATAACATCATTACCCAGAGCCCCCTGCTCATGTCACATAACTAAATTAAATAGAAATGAGCTGCAATATGCTACTATATACAGAACCCCAAAATATATTGTTCCAGCATATTAAGTTGACCAACATAGTGGATATTAAGGCTGGGTCAAATGCATAAACAAGTTTTCTTCCTCTAAACAAACAACAAAACTGTAGCGCTGTAACAAAATAAATTAGTAAAATATACCAAAAACTACTCAATACTGTATCATCACATTAAACAATACGATATATCGATATTTCAGTATTTTTGTACACCCAGGAGTACTCATTCCCCAGGTTATATTTCACATTTCATGGTAAAAGTTTGAGAGATATAGAGATAAATATGCCAGTTAAGTTTCACTTTTGATAAACTCACAGGTGGATCACACGTGACTCCAGTTCGATGCCATAAACCAAGTGAAATTGAGGATTTTTATCGCTTTTCTCCAGCTGTTAGCGCGGAGTAAACGCCTGTATTAGCTTGAGCCAGCTGTTTTACACACCAGGTGGAGTCAGCTCATTACCAAGCCACAGACTGTTTCTGATACAAGTCTTTTAGGGACTCCGACTCACTCACACCATTCGCAATTAAATCCTATAATGACTGTGCCAGAAATACTCGTCGTCTACGCTCATTTAAACCCAAAGCATAAGGAATAAAATCTGAAATATATTATCGACACCACAGAGGCTGGCTTATCGGACCTTAATTATGCGAACTGCTAATTTGGATGGAAATCTGGTCTGTGATTCACTGCGGAGCCTTGTGACATCCGGAACATATGGACAACTGATAAAATGTGGCGTGGGGGTTTAATCTGTTAATTCAATTATTTATTTGCCATTTGAGTTTGACAAAATGATCAGAGGATTGTTAAGAAGTTAAAAGGCTGCTTATACATGTGTTTTGGGGATCTGGATGATTTTGGGGATGATTCAATTTACAGGCATATGTATTATTAACTGGTCATGATTTATTCATTAGGTTAGTTTTAATATATTGCTTATTTTAATCTTTTTGTGGGTGTCATCAAGGGCTTGACACAGTGTTTAAAGGTTCACTGCCATATTTTTTTAGTGGAGGGTCATCTATATGCATGTGGAAATGTCTTTGCTTTACACTTACTCATACTTGCACATACTCTCTATGGAAACAGTCAGGTTAATGGGTCATGTTACAGGTGAATTCATGTTTTCAAGTTATTTTATTAAAAAACATCTGTAATTGAATACATGTAATAAGGAACTACTATGGGGCAATAACAACTTAAGGTGTCAGGCTGCACTAGAAAAGCTAGATAGGGTGGATAAGGAGATTATACAGAATATTTTGGGACAATTTCATCATGAGATTTTATAAACCTGCAGCCACCTTGAAGAAGTGGACTGTGTTAAGATGCATTTTCTTGCAAGCGCAGATTTACATAAGGCATAATGAAATACAATTATCAGATGCCTCTCATACTTGGTGCATTATTGTCCAGGAAATAAGACAGTTAAGTAAGATGTTATTCCACAATTCAAAGCTAAGGCTTATAAATTATATAGGAGAGCACCATAGTTATATACAGTCCGTGGATATTAGCACTAAAGATGTTAATAATAAAAGTGTATGATTTTTTATGGCCTATATCACACAGACAGGCTGAACTGTTTATGTAGGTTAAGTTGTGTGCATTTCTTAAATATGTTGAAAAAGGAACAGCGCCTTGTGCAGTCTGCAGGAAGCTACTAACTCACCAAAGTTGCTTTCTGCTTTGCATAGCCTTGCATTGGGAGTTGCATGTGTTGCGCAATATGACGTTGTGTGTTAATAAATACCTGGTCGTAGCGTGGCTTTCCCAACTGGAACACCGGGTACTCGGACATGCTGCAGCCCCTGGAACTTTTTCACGTCTGGTTCGTGGAGCCGTCACGGTCAGCCCACTTTACAATCAATGTAGTTTTTCTCTCGGTGGGAGAGACAGGCCAGCTGTGGTGGGAATCCATAAGTCAAACTGCATTTCCCAGAAGACACCGCAGTGACATTGCTTTGAGGGTGGAGTTAAGGAAAAACTAGTTTTGCAATTATGAAACTGAACAATTACTGCAGGCTGTGACAATATGAGCTGTTAGAATGTGGACATTTAGGAGGTTATGTAGCCCCCTGGTGGAGACTTTGATCATTACTGTCACAATGTTTATACATGAGGAATAAACAAGACAATGCCTAAAGTATTTTTTTTTCTTTTTTTGCTTGTTTGTTTTGAGAAAAGATCGTGCAGCTACATTTGGATCTGCTTTAACAGTTGGCAGCATGACAAATTCCTTTTTCTACACAAATCCATATATTACAATATTATCTGAATAATCAAATTGTTAGGGTTAGGGTTAGGGTTGCGTCCATTCAGCATTTATATACAAGTCCACATTTGATACCAACACCTGATATGAAGAGTAAAGCCAATGATACAGTGAGCAAGAAACACAAAATATTCTTTATTAAATATACAAAATTTGTGAAACAGAATTGCATCACGTTTGTAAACTTTCCAGTCTTACACGCTACTTTTGAGCACATTCGAACAGCTACTCAGTCAGGACAAATACAATCAAACTTTAACTTAAAACTGCTTTAAAATGGAAGACATGGAGACAACTTTATTCTATAAGTGCCACATTAAAACACGCCTCTACAGCTGGTCTAGGGTAAAACCGAGATGGAGGATACTCTATGCTCAGTGGCTAAATGTTAACTGTGGAAGCCCAGAGCAAGTCGTAAGTGCACTAGTATTCTGTGATAATCTAACTTTACTGATACTGACATAGGTACAGGTATCCACAAATGCTGTTAAACGTGGCTTAGTAATCTGTGTAGTTTTATGGTTACTCACTCTGCTCCAAAGATTAAGTTTTAAGACTATATTTGGCATTTCACAGTAACATCTGCTCATCATCTACTGTTATCCATAAATTTGTGCAGTGTTTTAATACAGTGATGAAAAAATAATACATGAGCAAATGCCCTTTTCTTTAAATGGTAAAATGACGTGGCGAAGCAGAAATAAGGCAGCATTTGGTGTAAATGCGATTAATTTAGGGAACAGAGTGAGGAATTGATAAGTTATTAATATGTGTGCGCAAAGCATGGCATTGGAAAACATGTGATGATTGCTTGTTAGGGATAGTGCAAGATCTCATAGGACTCGCAAGATCTCGCGAGACAAAACTGACCCAAGACTGTGAAAAAATGAGAAAAAATATCTTGAGATTTTTTTCCATGTGTTTACGTTTGGATTGGACAAAAAAAGGTTACGTATTGGCGAGTTAAATCTCTTACAGCTCCAAAAAGCAGAACTAGAATGGAAACAAAATGATAAAATCAATTTAAGAAAAAGAAGCAAACTGGAATGCAGAATTTATATACTGTCAAAATCTCCTCTTGTCTCATTCTCATTGACCAAATCTCATCTAGTCTTGTGATAATTGTGTCTCATCCCATCCCCACTGCTCATGACACTGATAAAAAACACCAGATAAAAACACTCTGAACTGTAGGTAGACACATCAGTGCAGGAAAATAAAGGAATGGATATGAAATGAACAGGAGAAACTGCCTTTTCACTGTAGAAGACACTTTTGAAGGCGCTACAACCAGGTCCCAGTGATGCGGTTGAACAATTCAGTTTGTCCATCCACCAAAAACGAGTCAAAGCACTTGGTATTTGATTAAAAGAGATGGTTCAGTGTCAGTCCAAAACATCCAGTGTATATGATGCAGAGAAAAAAGCAAGGTAAAGCTGCTTCTGGCTTTATCTTGTTGTAACTTGTATAACAATAAATATTTATGTAAAAATGTTTTGGTTGGTGGTGACGTTTACTGCAAAATTTACAACTACAAAAATGCATTTTCTCAAAACTACAAATTAAAAGTAGCTTAGAATGAATTGAAAGAACAGACCAATTCTTCACTTCAAACATAAGGTTCAGCTACTATTATTTTTGTTGGAAATAGTGTCTCTGGGTGAATTCAAATTAGGCTCATTAGGAGTTTCTACAGAAGACTAAACTCAGGAATGTGATTGACATATGGCACCATGGGGCAGGTTTCAGGATTAGGAGCCTCTGTTTTATTAAATTGTTTGGTTGATTTTAGCAGCTGCTTTGAATGCACAGACACGCTGATGAAAAATGCTGTAAATACTAAGAAACTAAAGTGCACTAAAACTAAATGTCTAAAAGTATATGTGTAATTAATGTGCAAGCTTAAACATATCTGGCAAATGCATTTAGTTAAAATTAGTAAAAAGGGCTACTTACTCAAAAATAATGTTTAAAAATCTATTACTGATTGTCATTGGGGCATTGGCACATAACTAATGAGGAGTGACAATGCCTTTCATATAGTGTGGGTGTTTTGGATCGAGACTTCCCATATTCTGTGATCAAAGTGGTGAAGGTGAGAGGATCATTTCTACAATCAGAGTCCTAAATGAAAGCGTCTGGGTCTTGAAGCCCCTTGGTGAGAGCCCAAAACCGACCTGAATTCGACCTGAGGACCTGCGGCGTTCTTCACACAACCTTCACGCGACCTTCAGACAGCTCGACCACATGTTTTGTTCAGAGGAGCATGCTGTCTGGAAACGTCTCAGTGCCTGTGTAACTGTATCAAAAGGACAGCCGAGCAGTGAAAAGACTAAAGAGCCATTGTGGAACTTTTATAGTGAACAAAGCCAGACCGCGGTCACTTGAACTTGGAGCGTACTTGCAGGAGAGTGGGTTTCTGCTCCATGATTCTCACTAGCAGAGTGTCAATGTAGTCCTCCAAATCTCTGACCTGTGGCTTCAGCTTCTTCAGCTCCGTCTCACGTTTGGCCAAAAGGGTTTTCTGTCGCTCAAACTCCGCCTTCTGATTCTGGAGCTCCGCCTCTCGCTGCACCAGCAGAGACACCAGTTCACTGTGCGTCAGGTGGTAGTAGGAGCCCGCGCCCTCTGTCAGAGACTGAGACAAAGACAGAAGTAAAAATAAGGGCGTGACACATAAGATAAGGGGGATTTATACAAAAATATGGTACGTATTCTTTAAATGCAAAAGAAAGTGAAAACAATCATCAATTCAATAATCTACAAGTATCAAAAATCAGAAACTAAATTCATTCTAAAACTAGTAATGAAACTAGACACAAATTTGAGCAGATAACAATACTAACAAAAATTATATTCACAGGACAGAAATGAGTCTTTCGTGAATAACTTCAGAACAGATTAATACACTCCCACGAACCACTACAGAACCTGGACAACTGCCCAGACATAAAACCACATGGAAATATAAAAGAAAGTACTATTGTTCAATGTTAAAAATTTCATTGTATTGTATTGTATAAAGAAAGATTTGTATTTTCAATTGTTTTTTATTATCATCGTGGCATCATACTGGTATCAGAATCGGTATTGAGTATATATACACTTATATACATCAACATAGAGTACTGTATCAACACTAATCTATTCATTTGTGAAATTTAGCCTATGAGAATAAATAGCCTACGTAATTAGTGCATTCAATGTGTAAGCATTCAATTAAATGTCACCTATTATTCCTTCTACTTTTAGATACATATTGATTTTTTCACTTGAATGTTACAGTCTTGCTAAGATGTGAGATGAGGTCTTCTGACAAATGATTCATATGTGTAATGTATTAGTAATATGTAGCATTCTTTACCTACTACTAAAAGTGATATAAAAATAAACTGGTTTTACAGAAATGGAGGCAAACATGAATTAAAAAAGGTTTATAAGGTACATGTCTGGTAGAGGGTCCATCAAATGCTTTTCTACATGGAGATGTTATTACTTTGTCTGCAATGTGTCACAGTTTGGTATTAAATTTCTAACTTTATGGAGACTAAACTAGACCAAGTTACAGGTCAGATCTGTGGAGAGGCAACCCCGCTCACGGTCAGAATGTTATGGACTATTTTTAATGGCCATTTTTGAGCTATAAAGCCTCCTGTAAATCGATGCAAGGTAGAGCTGTTTAATGTCATATTGTGGAACATTCCAGGCAGAGTAACGCCATATTAATCAGGGTAGTGCAAACATATGGAAATATCAATATACTGTATAATGTAATGTGATGATACAGTATCTATATTGTGGGCTGCTGTATCTGCTGTGTATATATTCACAGTTTTTCTTTCTTCTTTTCTTTGTTTTTCTGTTAATTTTTCAGTGTTATTTGCTTCTTTATTATTAATACCTTCTTTTTGTCACTTTCCTCGCTGCTCTGGCTGCTCTTTCCTGGGTTTCTGAACTTGAACTTCTCAAGCATCGACCGACCCTCCGTCCTCTTCTCGTCGCCCGCTGTGGCAGTGGTCAGGGGCTTCACTGGGTGTGGACTAAACATCACCAATGCAAAACGGTACAGTTAGACATGAACCTGTAGCAGTAAACATTATACAAAGAAGGAAGAGAAGGACCCAGTTGGCTGCCACACAGGAGGTTTGATCTAACATATTCTGGCTTTGAAACTGGTGTTATTAATTAGAATAATTAAGTGAGAAAATAACAGAATAGAATAATTTTCAACATAAAAATTTGGCAATATTTGACAAGCAAAATCATCCAATAGTATTTAGGCAATGTATGCAATGAAGTTGGCATTAAAATGTTGTGCTATACCCCCAACCACAAGTACAACAGGAAAGATGGTTTCCTGTGTCAAAGATCTACATTTAATATGCATGAACAAGTACTTCAAGACTGCAGTTTAAACAGGTTTTGTTGTACAGTTTTAGCTGCATGTGTCAGATCCTCCAGCGTGACGCCAGATAGTGAAAGTATAGATTAACCTCTGAAATTCCCCTGTAAGTTAATTTTAGAAACTGGAAGTAGAAGAAGTTAGACAGGTGTAAGATTCCTCATTAATGGAAACAATGGTGAAAATTGAAATTAAATTAAGTCAAAATTGAAAGCCTTAATTGCCTGCTTTTGTGCAATCAAACATGTTAAAAGTGTTATTACCCCGAGGTGAAAAGGAAATGCTATTGGCGACACAACAACACCTTTTGTTCCCACTGCACACGGCCTCGATCCGGGCTGAGAACTCCGTAAATGACTGAGGCAGTGTGAGAAAGCTGAGGGGGAGGGAGAGGGGCGCTTACTGTGTGTATGTGTGTGTATATGTGTGTGTATGTACATGTGTGTAGGGGTGTGTGTGTTAGTGTAGATGTCTGTGTGTGTGTGTGTGTGTGTGCGTGTGTGTGTGTGTGTGTGTGTGTGTGCGGTGGCAAGATTCAGGACAAAATAATAACTGCTAATTGGCCCGAGGCTCAGTTTTCCCTCTCGTTTCCACAAAGCCAGGACACACACGACACCTGCGGCGCGGTCCTGTTAGCACCTGTACGTGAGATCAAAGAGAGGAACCCCACGAGAGCAGGCGGCAATCAAGTCAAGCAGAGTAGAAGAAAGCGGGATAGAGACAAATCTGGAAGAAGTGGGGAAAAAGTGCTCCACAAAGCGTTCGAGCATGTGCGGCCTCACCTGACGAGCTGATTGGCTGCCTCTCGCTGCTGCTGTTGAGTGGGCGACCCCCGCAAGGCTGCGTCGGCGACAGGAGGAGGGGGACAGAGCGCTAGAGGGGAGCTGCTGCACTGAGGAGTTAGAGAAGGAGTGAAGGGAGAGCAGAGAAGCAGGTCTGGTTGGGGTTTAGAGGAGGTTAACTCAGGGTCACTTCCGAATGCGGAGGGTTGTAGCTCGCCAAAGGTCGGGACTAGGAAGCATTCGGACTGGGAACGCTGCAGAGTGGCGTGTTCCGCTTTCAGACTCTCGTGTTTTGGTAGAGTAACATTTTGTACACCAGAAATATCCACAGGTGTAAAACTCGTCTCAAAAATGTTGTCAAATGCTAGGTCCTGATGTTTTGAATATACATCATTGGCCTCTTGTTTGTCACGTTGTAAACTGAAGTCATCTGCAGCTGTGAGGTTTGACTCAAAGATGATGTCACTATCAAATAAATCTCTACTTATATCATTGAGCACGTCCTCTTTCGAACTCTGTAAATCGAAGGTTCCAGCTGTGTAATCCGACTCGATCTTGGCACCCACCCAGTCGTCGAAAAAACCTCCATTGGGATTGTTTGAAAACACGTCCTCTACAACCAAGTCTTGGTTTGGAGTAGAGACCGTGTCACTTTGTAAAATGAAGTCAGTGCCTGTGAAACTTGACTCAAACTTTTCTCCTTTCACATCATCAAATAACCCATTGTAACTATTTGAAAATATAGCATCCACTGGCACTTCCTGCTTTGGACTTTGCAAATTGTTTTCCAGTTGTGTAAATCTTGACGCGAGTACATTGAAATCAGACTCAAATCCTCCATTTTGACCAATTGTTTTGTCATTTGAAGATTTGTTATTAAAGAAGTCCTTGGTGTCTGTAGCCGTATTAGTAGCCTCTTGGATGCTAATTTGCTTGACAAAGAATATTCCATCTATATCCTTGTCAAAGATGTCATTTGCAACCGACTCTTTGGGACTTTGTAAACTGAAGTTGTCCATTTCTGTGAAATTTGTCTCAAAAGCTGGACTAAAATCACCAAAAACGCCTCCATCTTGTATAGCAGATTGAAAATCATTGTCATTTCTGGTATTGAAGAAGTTGTCCAGGTCTGTCGCTCGATGAGTTTCCATTTGAATACTATTTTGCTCCAGACAAAATGTTGAGTTTGCAGATTTTTCCAAGTGTCCCAAGGTTGCATCAGTCAGACAAGTTTGATATTCCTGAGAATCTGCGCTCACGTACAAGCTCTGTGCAAAGCTGGTCCTGTCTGAGGCGTTTTTGTGCAACAGGGAGGTGTCAGGACTCAGACTTACGCTGCTTGTGCTTGGAAAATCGGTGAAAAGTGCCACGGGGACAGGGGAAAGCTGATCCGGTAACGCCACATTTGTGCTTTCAAAGGGACAAGAAAGTGAGTCGGACAGCCCAGGGGAGGAGGTTGTGACAAAAACTAGAGGGAGGGTTGGAGAGAGTTCACTTTCACAAGCATCTATATCTGGCTCTGGGTCAGGATTTGGGTGACAATTCTCAATTTCACTCCCTATACTGGTAACAGAAGGTGTATTTTCTAGTTGTGGGCTACATGTGATTGCTTCCTTGCCGTAGTCCTCAATGACAGTTTGTTGGTCTATAGACATCTCCTCTGACTTGTCTGTGAACTCCTCTTCAGACTCAAATGGCTTTGAAGTTCTAACTGTAGTATTTTTCTCAAAGCTGCTTTCAGAATTGTGTAATTCGGTTTCCTCAGAAGACTCAAGTTTGTCTGATGCCGAACAGGAAGAGAAGCAGGATAGGCCGTCTTCCTCTGCCGAGCTACCAAGGCCTGAAGATGAAGGGTCAGGTGAACTGCTGTTGAACTTTTGACCGGGAATATCCCCATTAACGTCATTAAAGACATCAGTGTTTAATATTTGTTGAGTTTCAGTAACAGGTTTATTGTCATATTCCATGCTGTTTTCTGGGATAGTGTCTAGTATTTTAGTGAAAAAATGATGTGTGTCCTTAGTGTCTAAACTTGTAAAAAAGTGCATAGGTTGAAATTGTAGGCAGTCATTAGTGGTTTGCTCATAATCAGACTTAAGTGGCATTGTGTTTTTATTAATACAATTTAATGGAGGATCACTGTAGGCAGTGTTGTGCTGGGTTGTGGACTCATGGGTCAGACGGTCTGGAGACTGGAGCCTGCCAGCTGCAAACTCATCAAAGGAATGGTCCAGTTCTGAGTTCAGCCCTGGTTCTGAGGTGAAAGGATTAGGCAGCTTATTGGGTAGTTTTGTTTGTTCGTCATTTTTGGCGTGTGCTTTCTTAGACAAGTCTATGGTGGGGTCCTCTGTGCTGGACCTCATGTTGACCTCTGGGAACAGCGTGGTTATAGGCGGACGGGCACTGGAGAGAGGAAGAGGAGGCGGTGAAGCATTCAGGGGCTGAGTGCACGACATGTCTTTATAAAAAGGGTTGTGCAGAGTGGTGAAGAAGGGGTTGGAGCGGGACAGAGATGAAGGTGAGGTCTGTGAGGGGCTGAATGGGTTAGTGAGGGGCCCAGAGGAGTCTACAGAGCTGCCCCTGGAGAGAGGGGGCGAGAGAGGAGGTGAGTGAAGGGGAGAGTGAGGGTCTGTGGGTGACACCACCCCACTGTGGCTGTGAAAGGAAGCAGTCCTCCAGATTAGTGACCATCACAAACTTGGGTAGATTTGAGAGATTAAAATTCTTCTTAACCTTAATTTTCTAAAATACTGATCAATAAAGTTAACACTTTTTGAGAATCTTTTGACCAATATTTACAATGGCAGACTAGACCACTACTTTAACAAAGCGCAAAGCACAGCAGAGTCAATCATTGTGAATTGATTGATCATTTTACATATTTTTCTACATATTTTACAAAAATCCAAAGCTGACAGAGAATTTAAAAAGCACCATCTGTGTCTCTGTTTTCAACTCTTGCTGCAGCTGGTCTGGCTGATTACTTGGCGTTACCTGTGCCAACTTGGCATTTTCCCCAAGAATCTCTGAACACATCAATGTGTAAGCCCTGGGTATGTATACCGAGGAGGCCAGAGGTATTGAGTGAACAATAGTCCAAAGGAGCTGACCTGGCCTCTCTCACAAGGTGCTTATGAAGCCAATACATCCCTGCAGCAGATTATAAGAAATACAGCTCTGTGCTATGTGTACACTGAGCTGCTGTTTGCAGAGATGAGATGAACTATACATTGTTTATTATTGTTATTATTTTAATCTAACCCAAGAGTTTAAGTGTAAAGTGACTCAGGGACCCATCATTGAAATGAAGTGAATTACACAACAACCTGTAAGATCAAAAAGATCACCCTTAATATTCAAATAACATTACAAAGACATAACTTGGTGAATACAATACATAACACTTCCTTTGCAATGCACCTCTGTAACTTGAGCCTGAACAAGGAGAAGCTCAACCAGAACTTAAGGAGTTTAAGTGCTCTGAGATCAGGTCAAATCAAAGGAATTACATTTTTTTTTTAAATCTGTTTTAGTTTCAAGCAGTTATAAACAGCTGGAAAAGGTAATGGTTCTGATGTTTCATGGTGGTAGACGCCAAATGATGGATAATAGAATATAAATACGGTATATTTAAAATGTAGTCAATATTATTTCATACTGTAGCTCTTCTAATTAAGATATTAAGAACCCTCTGTGTAAATCTCACCTGGGTTTGTTGTGCGAGTCCTTGGATCCAAACCAGCCTTTGTGCCTGTCCTCTGTCGGGGCAGGTTGAGACTGGTCTTTGCTTTGTTTCTGGCGGTCTGCCTCCACAGGGCCTAAACTATCCTCCTCGGGGTCTCCCTGCATGGGCCCGCTCTGCTCCAGCGCAGCAGCGATTGCTGCCTTCTCTTCTTCGTCGGGTTTGTCGAAGGACCAGCGGCGCCCGTCTCCTAGGATGCCTGGAGGCAGGTCTCTGTCACGCGGGCTGAGGTTCTGGAGGGACATGGACAGGGGCAAAGGCTTCAACAGTCCCAGGCCGAGCGGCGCTGCTTTTCCTGAGTCCAGCGGCTGGACGCTGAGAGAATGGCTTCCGTTAACGCACACTTTGGGCTGAGGCACTGCGATGGTGATCTCACCGGCCTCATCCCCAAACTCACATTTGGGAGAGGACAACTTTGGCGACGTGTTTGCTGTGTGCTCTGGAGAAACAGAGAATGTGTACACAAATGTAACATAATAAAATATGTGATAAATGGCTGTATTGCAGCATGTATAGTACCAGGGCTGTTGTCTGCAGTCAGGTTGCTG
Source organism: Scartelaos histophorus (assembly GCA_000787155.1). Taxonomy (NCBI): domain Eukaryota; kingdom Metazoa; phylum Chordata; class Actinopteri; order Gobiiformes; family Gobiidae; genus Scartelaos; species Scartelaos histophorus. The sequence goes on from KN490475.1 coordinate 11,920, forward strand.
CTGTTGCTGGGGGAGTTGGACAGATCAGATACCACCACACTGATGCCGGCGGTGGGGCTGAGGCTGCCCCCTCTGGAGGACGACTCACTGCTCTCGGAGCCCAGGGACGTGCTGGAGCGAGTGTCTGAGGACTTACGCAGCTTCCCTCTCAAGAAGAAGGTTCTCATTTTACTCCTCCGTACCTCTCCACCCTCATCATCCTCATAGTACTCCTCTCCTCCACCGTCACTAGGCAACCTCTGTCGCATGCGCACCAGTGAGCCATATCCACCGGGCAATATGGCCGACGAGGAGTCCTCTTCACTGGAGCGCCTCTTGCCCTTAATGCGCTCCTTTAGTTTAAAAAAGGTGGACACGCCCTTGTCCTTCATGACCAGGTCGTACATACTGGCCGTTAGATTGTTTCTGGTAAACTGCACAGTGACTTGGATGTCTCCTCGCTCCTTCTCCTTCTTTCCTGTCTTTGAGTTCAGTCTGTACCACCTGCAGAAAATACACAACAACACAACGTGTTTAGTTGGACAAAAATGTATGATGAATAGATAGAGAGAATAGAATAGATGAATAGATACTGTCATAATATTAAGTAAGAGCAGACTTAGAGTCCACTCAGTCCAGGTTGTTTGCATTAGACATCTAAGTGAAAGGCTGTACTATTGTAAAGAATGGGGCTAAGCTGGGGAATACTGTCCTAGTAATGCTACACGTGTTTGTATGTGTTTGTATGTGTGTGCATGTGTATATGTGTGTTCGTACAGGGATAGCATAATTCCTCAGGGGCCTTGTGTTTTGTTCAGACAGCCAGCAATTACAGACAATAACTTGGAACAATGCAGAGTTTTTATTTAGCCACAACTGCCCAAAAGAGCGTAAAATGCTGGTGACCCAGATGGTGAATGCCTTTCTTATAGAGACACAGAGCAGTTCTTAGAAACAGAGTTCACCAGCCTGAGCCTGCACAGCATGACTCATGGGAAAGTCTCATCTGTTTGAATTAAATGAGAGAAAAAGTCCCCGTTAACAAGTCTTTAAGACACCAACAAGAAGTGATCAGCTCAGGGAGGAGAAAGATACGCCTTTATTTGTTTCATTTCCTCTGCAACTGGGCCATTACATCTCACACCTCAACCACAATGCATTTCACTTTTTTAGAATATCAAAAGTGTCACAAATAGTCACAATACAATGTCCCTGGTCAGTGGTTTCAGTTTCCATATGATAGTTTTGATTGTATGCACCAAGCAGCAAAAAATAAACGGGTTAACTTACTGTGAAGTTAACCTATATCCATTACTGTGTAGAAAGTCACACAGTATTATGGCCAACATGTAGGCCTGTCACGCTAACAAATTTTGAAGCACGATATACTGCTAAAGAGAAATACTGCATTAAATATTAAATATTGAAACTACTTTATCCCACTGAAACAACAATAATGCAAGATGACCCCATTGAATCAATATCAAGTATCATTCAAAAGGCCAGAGCTGCAACAAATAATTTGCAGAATTAACCAATACTGAACCCTAGTTGTTAGTTATTCAACCCTCTACAGCTCGAATCTTACCATTTATACCACAAATCTCCCAACTTTACAAATAAAATGTACACACAATAAATACTAAGCCCCAAAATATATTGTTCCAGCTTTCATATATTGAAGGATAAGTCGATATAGTAATTATCATGTCAGGCTGACCAACATTTGATGACAGTTTTAAAACCAGTGGAGCTTAAACCCTCCCGCACGGACTCATCTCAACCACCACCACAAGAGCACACTGGATTATGCAGTGCAGGCAGTTATGCAATAGGACTATCCCACACTCTGGCCACAACCCAGTATATTCAGTGGCACAGAGTTACAATTGAATCATTATTGAAATTTTGTCCTGAGATCTATACTGACCAAAGAGCAAAATCATTCCCCTTATTGCAGCAGGTTCTGGTGTGAAGGCATCCAAAAATAACAGTGTTTTCTTACTTCACAGGGCTGTAGGTGTGGACTAAGGTTACACTCTGATGGAGCAACAATAGCCTCCTGACACCGGCTACACCCTGTGGCCAAGGAGGGGTGCACATTCCTCAGACAGATGGTTAAGAGCGCTTATCAATGCGAACCACAGTAGTAATACAAACGAACCATTACTTTGACATTACATTTTTGAAACGCGTCATTGATTTGGCCGCTTCTAGTCTGAACTTAAAATAAAATAAAGATGACTGTAGCATAAATCTGCCAATAGCTTCAAGACAAACACCTGCCTTTAGGATTACAATATTAGGATTACTTTGCAGTGACCTCACGCTGGGGGTGTTCTATATGTAACTGTATGGTGGAATGCTCAGTTGTGTTGTGTGATACAATGCACACATTAACGTTTTAAAATAGTCTGAAAACTAACTGAAAAATTGTTGGCTATAGCACGTGACTACATGTAATTTGAGACTGACTTGTGCTAAAACAAAGCTTAGATTAAATTCCATCTTCAGACAGAGCAGAGCCTACAGTTAGCATCACACATCCAGGGAATGTTGATGACATCAGGGGCAAAATATCAGTCCTATAAAAAGGGAACTAGTTAATTTATTTTTATTTTACCTTACTTTTGTTAAAACATTCCTCTTAGCATCTTCATGATTTATTATTTATGTCTTTATTATTACAAGCACATTTAAAATTAGTTCTAGACAGCACACAGTGGTCTTATTTTCACCCTGGACTACAATATATACATTGGGGCAAGACAAATTTTATGATTACATGGAAAAAAATAAACTCAGATACAGCCCTTTTAACAAAGACATGTAATACATCATATTAACATTTTCAAATTTATTACAAAAATCTAATACAGTTGGAGCTTGGACATGATTATTTATACTACTACTATATTAGGGTTGATTTTCAGTTTTTGACACATCTATTTCTTAAGACCTTATTCTGTCACTTAAGCATATGTTCGAATAAAGGCTGAACTAGATCTAGGTCTGTAACGTTAACTTGACTCAAATAAGAAACTGCAACACTGCAAAAGCAGCAGAGGCAGCCTACATTTAAGCCCACGTACCAGAACAGAGAGAGCACAGCCTGTTACTGAAGAGGACCCACTTTCCCAAACACAGAAACCTGCAATTAAAACAAGGTCAAATCTATAAACTCAACTTGGCTTCTTTCTTTCAGTCTTTCTTTCTAAAGCAAAAGCTAGATGTTAACTCGTGTCATACATTTTCAGTGGAAATCTGCGCTTACATAAATGTCATATAAACAATTGCATTCTGCAGCATAACTCCTCTATCTGCTTCCCAATCTCCAAAACAGGAACTCACAACACTCCACCCCGTCCCCTCATGACACCATCTTTTCCAGCTCAGATATTCCGTCTTTATTCTGGTCTTTTAAAAGTATACGGTCCCTTCTCCTGCATGTATGTGATCCCCAGAAGAAACCACCCTTCAAGGCAGTGGAGAGCTGAAATTACAAGTAGGCTATCAACCTATTTTCTCCAGCTCCGCTCAGTCTCCGAGGAGCTCTAAGTGTCTGTGTGGTATCTGAGCAAGACAAAAGGGACTCTTTGACATAAAACTACCCACGAGCCAAACATGTGAGGAATGTAGCAATGTACATTTCTACAGTGTTTGTTATCTTTATTTTTATGAATTGTTCGCTTTAAAAGAATCTTCTGTCTCATGCCCAGTAGCAAGAATTTAACACAGTATAGAACATAACAGAGCATAGAAAGGTGTCACTGGTGATAATAATGAACTGCCTCTACGATCAACAACTACTGGGAGGGGCAAACAAGGGGCTGAAATGAGTCTGTTATTGTGAGCTGTTATTACGGTGAGCTTTAAGAGATTTATTTTCCTTTAAAAAGAGTTGCAGCTTTATGGTCTCTCCCAAAATAAATTCAACAATATATGTTATATTATGCAATAGATTATAATTTTGGTAAAATTGTAAAACCAAAAGAATGATTATCTGTTAAATAGAAACAAAATAAATTTTAAACTTGGGAAAATTCTGCTTGACTGAGAAAATACATTTGAGAGAACACCAGATCACTTTAAGCTTAAATGCCAGGTACAGTTATTTTAAAATTATATACAACGCAAACATTTTTAAAAGCATTTGTAGCTCAACCTGTAGTGCAGGCTATTGTGCCCCTGATTGCATAATATTGCCTGGTTCATATTGCCACGTTCATATTGCCACTCCCATGTAAAGAAATGAATATAAAAGTTAAAAGGATAACATAGGCATGATATTCTCATAAGGAATTAAAGATCGTTGCACTGTGAAAACTACTGAGTATTGAATAAAGATGCCAATGTCAACAAGGACAAAAAAAAAGGAATGTCATAATACTAAAACAACATTTTTAAGACAAATTCTCCCACACAAAATAAAGGTAATTTCTTTAATATTATACATACTAGTTTTGATAAATATCAAGACAATTCTAAAACCGTTTTTGAAAAGATAAAATTTTGATCAAATCAGTAATTTGATAGCAGTTTTAATTTTTGTTTTTGTCAACTATACTAGATACACCAATGGCAAACATTACAGCTAAGGTGGTGAATAAATATTGCAATATCACTGCAATAGCTATGCTACCTATGATCTACACTAGAGACTGATAACTATGGGTTTTTTAAATGATTTTTTCCCTCCAAATTATGCAATAAATGCATTAAAAACTCACCCACAGCCATTTTTCCCCACCACAAATAAGAGAGCTGTGTAGTCATGCTTTCAGCAGTTCACTATTTGCACTAAGAGTTCAAATAAAGCTTTACGGGAGAGCAATAACCGATACGCAAAAAGGCCCAAATATTGGCCCAATATATCAGATACATCGGTCTACAGTCTACACACCAATACCAGACATGCCAGCAGCTCCATATATCAGAGCACTGGATTTGTCCTGTTGTGTCTACAGGACATGAGGACATTAAGCTTCAGCTGGACAGTGAGGAGGCACGTGGCAAGGGCTGTG
>KN490475.1:36614-52990 GCA_000787155.1 Scartelaos histophorus
CACACACACACACACACACACACACACACACACACACACACACACACACACACACACACACACACACACATATATAAAAACATGCACTTTGTCACATTGCCTGTTAGAACAAACTTTCATAAAGCAATCAAATCAATAGCTGTAATTTTGTAGAATACAATTTGCACAGCTTCTCAGTTTGTGACCGAACCAAAGTGCCTCAGTAGCTCACGAGTTCCCCCTTTAGGCTCAAAGTGGCATGACAAAGCTAGAAAGCAGGCAGGCATTGATAAGAAAGGAAATTCCCTATTGGGATACAATATGCAATTCTAATTGAAATTTAGACCTACATATAATTTTTAAGAGAATTTTGTATTTGTTTCAGTTCAGTACTTACTATAAAATATTATAACTTACTGTTAAGGTGAATGTGCCATAAACATCCAAATATAAGTCTTATAGTTTAATATTGTGATCTCATTAACATCCCTATCACTAACTACTAGCTATAGCTAAATCAAACCTGCACCATTCTCAACCCACACACTTTTAATCCTCTTTAAATGACAGACTCAGCCTAAATTAGTGCCCATGTCTCCTCACTCGTGGTCCAAACAAAGACATCACAGACTGTCCCTGTCCCTCCTGCTGCTGCTATTTGTGCTGAATATTAAGTGACTGGGGTTGATTTGTCCTTGGTTTGTCCTGCTCTAGTACTTCCTCTCTAGGCGTCGCATCCCCCGTGAAGAGGCTAATCTGCTCTCGGCGGGGTCCCACTGAAGACCACTAGTGTTGTTCAAACTATTGTCCACAGACTCTGCAGGATGAGCCCCCATCTTCTATTGTGAGCAGGACTTCAAAAACACACAGGGATCAGTGAGCTGGGTACAGGGCGCCACTTGATCTTATAGGTCAGAATCGGGTGTTTAGGCAAGTCTTTATATACATTAAGAAGGCAATTAAACATCAATTGACTACTTAGATGACTTATGCACGGCCAAGTCTTTCTATTGCATGTTACCAAATTCTAACTAATAACTTTTTGGGTGGCTTTTTCTGTCACCTGCTTGTTTCTATGGACATGTCATTGCTCTACAACTTTCACTGTATGACATTAAACACCTCTGCCATACATTGATTTAATTACATGTGGTTTTACTGCAAAAACACCCAGAAAAAGAGGCATTCTGACAGTGAGCCAGGCTGCCTCTCTACAAATCTGGCCTGTAACTTTAGTTTGGTCTGGTCTCCATAATGTCATACTTCAACATTCCAGACAAAGCAATAATATCTGCATGGAGAAAAGCATTTGACCAACCCTCCACCTGAAAAGTTACACAATGCTCCTTTATTATTAGGTATTTTTGACAAACAACAAAAGTCTGCTAACAATCTATTGCATTTTTTGGCTATTCGTGGATGCTCTAATAGATAAAGTCAACATTAATGAGGTTTTAAACTTGTTTTTATGTTGTTCATTCATCATTAGCGTACTTAGAGTAGTGATTAGATAGATTTGTTATATATTTGGTCTGTCCTGCATTTATATATTCTAGACTTAACTGATCTTTATGTAAAAGATCCTATGTCACGTCAATCACTACTTAATCTTTGCACTTACCTTTTGTATCTAGCGGAGATATATTTGTATTACTATATTTCTATATTTTATTTTATTTTACACAGTCTCTTGCTATTTTTGCTACTTATTTTGAATGTATTATTACTCCCATGTATATTTTTGCATTTAGTATTACATTATATTGTGATGTGTGAGCTACTGTGTCCAAATAATTTCCCTTGTGGATCAGTAAAGTTTGTGTCTAATATTTCAATTTTCCCTATTGCTTACACTGTACTTTGCCATGAAATATCCAAAAGGTAAATTCATAAATGTTGAACCTGATTATTTATTTTAATGAACTCAATATAAATTTTAGTTGCTCCATCTGTGTTAAATATTACTGGCCTATAGAAGAAGCTGTGACATCAAACCCAGCAATATAGGCCCATTACTAAATTTGACATTTTATCAGTAGTTGTTAGCAGGGGGCTTGTACCTCCTGTTGTCTCGCTCTAACGTAGCGTAACAAAAGAGCAAAAGCAGATGTAAGGGGAGTGAGTTTAACGCCGTCCTGTTTGAAGTCCCCAGGGAGCATGCCCAGTGTGTAAGCCCTCTGTCCCTCTCTGTTTGGGGCCGCCCTGGTACCATTAATTCCCACGAGGACCTGTTTTTTATAAAGTCTGGATTTGTAAGCGGCTCTCGTTGACCCCCTGCAGGTCACCGGGGCAGGTCTGTGCTGGTACTATCCTGACGACGGACCACACTTTATCTAACGCTCTTATGTCTGAGGACAGCACAGTAGAAGAGACAGATCCAATGTAAAAGCTCATTTTAAAGGGCCCATGTTACGCAGTTTTCTGATGTTATAAAGCTGATTCTTTATCACAAACATACCTTGACTTGTGTTTTGTTTCATTCCCATGTTGTGCGTATGTTTAACACACAAATCCCACATATTTCGGCTTCTTCTCTCAAACAGAAAACACTGATTTCAGCCCTGGAACTGAACTCTGCAGAACAAAAGGTAAAATGTAGCTGTTAACTTGAAATCTACCACTGCATTACATCACAGGGTGGAACAGACCAGTTTGAGATTTGGAAATGCAGACAGACTAATAATAAAGGATTAGTCAAACATGTGTGAATAAAAACACTGCAGGTATGTTTTTGATGCGATAGCAACATTATACCATGTCTAAAAAAGCTCACAAGACTCAGTTTTGGATAATATAGGACCTTTAATATTGTGATTAGAAACTAAGGGCAATTTATTCTTTACTGATTTAAAGGATTTTTCTCCATTCTAAAGACAGAACACATTTTTCTATGCACTTGGGGCATGATTCACCATTTTATCATACACTGGACAGTAGCAGTAGTCTAATAATAGATAATCTTATGATAACAATCTGTCTTAAAAGTACTCATTATTAGTATAAGAAGGTCAAGTCATATGGCTAACTTATTGGCTACTTATTTTTGTCATTGTTGCAGAATAATAAAATTGTTATAAGATTGGTGTTATATATGCTGAAACTAGTTTGCTTTGAGGGTTTGAATCTGTACATCTTTGGCACAAACATTCTGCAAACATTTAGTTTTTATGTTATTTTATTTATAGATTGTCAAGTATATTTCTATATATGGGTTTCAAAGTGATTAAAATTTTGCTATGTTACTATTCAGCAATTAACTATTCAGAACACAATATTCTTGGTTTTGAATGGTCCACTACTACATACATACACTTCATGCCACCTTCACTTGTCCTTATATTGTGTCTGGGACGTCCTGGCGTGCCCATAGACTCTAACTGCTTCTTAACTGTCACGGTCAAACCCCCTGGACCTGACTATGGACTGAGGAGTCAGGATTAAGATGGTCTGTTTGCTTTGAGGGTCCCTCTGTAACCTTCACCCTGCCCCATGAACTGACGGGGCCACACACGTTGACCGCTACTACACAACACAATGCAGACAAAGAACAAGGTCAAAACCCTTTCTATATTCATTCATGTTCATCTCATTCTCTCAGCATTTTATAAAGAGCAACATTAGCATCCACAAACAGAGGCATTTGGTCAAAATAATCACAGCTAATCCACCACATAATCCTCATCTGGTGTAGTAATTCACAGAGACAATGTGAAGACAACACTGATGCTATGCACGAGCCAGAGCCAGGATCTGAAGTCATTGTCAAACATTGTATGACATTTGGAGATGGACAGATTGGCAGACAGATAAGAGGCAATGGAAATACTAGCTGGAAACACAGAATAAATATTTAAGAGGTGAAAAAAATAAAAAAAAACTAATATATAATGTATAATGAGAGCGCTAACTCCAATGCTATGCCCTGAGAAAGAAACCAAGTGTCGAAACTCATTGGCTTGTCCCACGTAACCATTAAAGAACTTAAAATCTAATTCCAGCAGAGTGCCTCACACGTTTTGATCGCTTTTTACTTTATTACAGTGAGTTTTTACATTACAAGCTTGGTCATCTTCACTATATGTTTGCTTCTGAGCCTCGTCCTTGAGACTTCTGTTGTGGACTTCTTCTAACACACCCTGAAGCTCTCACTTCTTCTGTGTTTTCTAACTCCGGTGGTATTGTAGTAATTGTTCTATAACCTCAGTGGCATAGTCATTTTAAAATCTATATTACCATTTTACCACCAACATTCATTTAAATTCATAATCACATTTTAAAGTTCTATGAGTTATATATAAATCAGAGCAGATTGCAGCAGCAAAACTAATATTCTTAGACTCGAGTATAAAATTATCTAATTAAACTTTAAAGGTGCACTGTGTAACTTTTTGATGGAAACTGCGTCACCAGCTTCTCTCCATGGAGATGCTACCTGGAATATTCCACAGAATGGCATTACACTTATTTATCTCTATGGAGACAGTAAGTGATGCCACAGGGCTAAGTTGGCAAAATAAGAAGATCCTGGGTTTGATTCTGAGGTGGTGCCTTCCCGTGTGGAGGTTACATGCCTGTGTAGGACTCCTCTGGGTGTTTCAGTTTCCTCTACCACTTAAAACATGTACATCTACAAACATGTACAATAGGGTCCCCTGTAGGAGATTCTGAATCTCAGTGGGACTATCCTGGTTAAATTTAAAATGACATGTTAGATCTGTGGAAAGATGAGCCCACTCACAGTAAGAATGTTTTTAATTCTAATAAAAACCCATGTTACCGAGTAAATGGAGACAAGCAGATGCTGGACCCTCCACCATTTAAATTGCCTGAAATGTAAGATTCCCGATTTCTCTATGAATGTCATTTAATGTTGGCGTTGGTTCAAAATCAATGGCCAATACTATCACACTAAAACACTTTTATGAAGTTAAAGCACCTCCACTAACTGTTTACACTATAGTCAAATAGTCCCATCCTCTGTCTAAGCAGGTCTACACAGTTTGGTCATGTTGTCATTTTCGTTAAAAGTGCCCTATCGACAAAGTTAGTGCAACATTACAAGGACATAATCACCAGTCAGAAGCTTAATATGCATCAAATGAGCAGAGAATTGAGACATCACGTAAACATATCTCTAAACAGCGCTGTGATCTGCTCCTGTGGGCTGTGCATCTGAATGAGAGTCCAGTGTCAAAGCCAAAGGCGTATGTCTGTGTGCATTCATTGAACAGATCCCCGTGTTATTTGTCAACACTGCAGTGGTATACAGCTCTCCTGGTTGGTCAGGCTCTGATTGATAATTGATCTTTGTTCAAACAGACTGTCTTTAGGCCACAGTTGCCTCTGAATGTCAAACGCATCATTGTGTTTGGAGCCTAATCCCATAAACGAATGTGAATGAGTGTCGTGCTGTGGCCATCTCTTCCTCTCAGCACTAACATTATCCAGGGCTGTTTGCTAAAAAGGCCTGCTGCAACCATGGGCTATCCATGGGCTTCAGAAGGATGAAAAATTAGGACTGTTACCATAGAGATAAACAATTTAAAACAAAATATTACAGTGCTTAACAAATTTGTTAGACCACATGTCATGAAAACAAGAAAAAAAATATATATTCATAGTAGATCAAAAACTGGTTTCAAATGAACAGTTCAATGAAAATTACCATTACAATAACAAAATAGTCATGGTTGACAAATAATAACCAAACCTATAATAACCAACAATGTCAATATTTTAGGTGACCACCTTTGGGGCAAATAACAGCTGCATTTTTGCTGCATTATTTTTCTGTAGTTTTGCAAAGTCTCTTTTGTTATTGAGTTCAAAGTAGTCCTAGCTGTTCCCAGAGATTTCCTTTGGATGAGACTTTGGTGTCATTTTTGGAAAACATTAAACTTCAACAATTGGATAGCAACAATAGTTATATTTTAGCACTAAAGATGTGGTTTTGATAAAAAGATCTTGCATATACTGGAGGATTAACCATTATAGAAAAATATTAAAAAGATATTTTGGTAAACAGAAATACTGTTACATTATGACATCAGCAACACCTTATACTGGGTGGTATAAGCCACCGTGCATAGTGCATACAGAAATCTAGCAAAAAGCAACTGATTCAACTGCACGTGTTTCTACAGAAAGGTGCCATGCCGATGTTTCAAAGCTTTGTTCAGTTAGTGTGAAGAGGATAGGTCAGTGCACATCAAGCCCTGAGCGACTCTATTCTATTTGTACGCCACGACATTTAACTTGTTATTATTTCCCTGAATAGATTAATGATAAATTGTCCATTATTTTTCCTTAAAAGTGAGAGATAAGGCCACAGTCAGACGCCCTAGAGCCAGCATACTAGGCCTATGCAAAATCACAGCCAATTACCGGGCCCTAGTTTGGTATAATGACATTACAATGAATCTTTTGATTGAAATGTAACTGGCTTGGCCTTGGGCGAAAGAGCAAGGTAAAAATGAATGGAAAAGTTAACAGAGGAGACAATGAGGATTCTATAACTGTGTTCACGCTGGCCCTTAGAAATGGCTATAGGACCAGACTACAGAGATATGCATACTATATTGATGAAAAAAATTATTAAGCTGCGTAGCGCTTGCAGCTAACATAAATTAGCATATTGAGAGTAAATATGCAGACTATTTACGATAATAAGAGCGGATTATTCAATTCAATGAATGTTAAATAGATGAGGGAATGGTATGTGCCTTATCTTCAATTCATTTTAATGGCTTCCCAATTGAACTCCTTATTTTATTCTCTATTCTTTTTATTGTTCCTATTTCCGCGCGGTGATGGTTACCTATGGGTCTTTGGGCTGCATGATTTTTTTAAGTAGCATTCACCTTATTCCTGAAATAGGGAAATACGTCACCCCTGAGGCCAGTATCTCGATAAACTCGATTCAATATGCGCAGGGCTGATCCAGGACAAGATTAGCACTAGCGGTGTGTGCATAAAGCTACAAGTCATCTAGATAAATAAAAGAAATGAAACAGCAAAGGTGGGGCTATAAACAAATGCATTTCTCATTGTCGGTATTAAAACTTTCACTTTTTAAATGGTTTGACCCTGTGTTTCTAATGTGAGGCTGTAGCTCCAGGCCAGTGTTCTCTTTCACAAGTTTCCTGAAAGACACATTTGAATGTTTATCATGAAAAAGGGAGAGGATCAATGCCAGAATAAACTCCTCTTTTGTGGTAGTATTAATGTAACAAGGTTGTATTATGCACTATTTATTTTTATGTTTCATTTAAAAACACACTTTGTTCCACCTTGTGAGGTCATGTGGTAACACAGGATGAGGTCCACAGGTAAAAGGCAGCTCTTGACTTGAATAAAACATCACATTTCAGCATTTTGATCTTATATATTCTAGTCTATGAGACAGGCAAATAATAATGGAGTACTCATGTGTAAATGAAACAAAACACAACTGCAGGTATGTTTTTGATGAGGTAACAACATTATAACATGGCTAAAAGCTCACAAGAGTCAAGTTTCTTTAACAAATAGGTGAACTGATATTCTAATGATTCCAATGATTACAGGCGCTTCTATTTTTAGTTAATTTTATATTTATTTATTTATTTGTTGTATTATGTATTTATTTGTTATATGAGGGGAATTAATTGTCTTCAGTGCAATGAGACTAGAATGCAAATTAAATATTAATTTCAATAGGCATCAATACTGAACATTCTGCACATAGTTGTATATAGTTTTCAGTGTAGTTTAGTTTTTAATAGTATGGTTTTTTAATGGTCTGATTCTGTATACACCTTAATATAAAAAAAAAAATCCTGGCTCTGGCAATTAATTAATTAGATTTTTTAGACCAATAAAAAGATACGGTGCATTGAGAATATTTGTTGGAATTATTCAGCTTCTCAAAGGGTATGATCTTTAAATTTTAATGTCACATATTACATCAGGCAGCTGTAGGTTCAAACAGACAGATCAAAACAGAGCCCTCTGCCGCCATCTGCCGGCCACATCCGGAAATCCACCCGGGTTAAATCCCTGGTACTAAATGAGTGTGAGAGAAAAATACACTAACCAGCTTAATATGGAACGCCTTGTAACACAATTCAACTCTTAACGTTCATCATTAGTTTCATAATACATTAACCGACAATTTACATATGTTCATGTCTTTACCATACAGTCCATGGTTTTTACGCACTATGTGACCAGAAGATGGCGTATTAACTGACAATTTACAGAGGCTAAGGCACGTGCTATTTTCATGTCTTTACCATATACAGTCCACGGTCTTTACGCACTACGTGACCAGAAGGTGGCGCCAGTCGTCCACTCACAAATCAGAAGCAGAGGCAACAGGCTAATCCAATATGTCAAATAAGGGAGTGTAGTTTGCGTTCTTATTGGTTTAAAAAGGAACTACAGCGATAACTGAAGCAGGGTTACCAATGTATTCACAGAGGACAGTGTATGGAACTTAAAGCTCAGAGTCTCCCTAATTCACTCAGAGGCTGATTGGCTGCAGGTGCTGGAGGTTCAAACCAGCTAGTTTTAGTCACAGGATCTGGCAACCCAAATGTGAGGCATGTTAGACTGATTTAAACATGTTTAACATTGTAATTATTTGGTTATTTGAATTTAAAAATGTATGTTGTTGTTTTAAAATAATGTATCTTATGTTTAGCTCATTGTTTTGTATTATGATTATGTAGATTATATAGAATTCGGGTCTTGTCCCTGTCTTATCTCTCTTCTCCCACACACCAGCTGTCACTCATGTCATAGGCTCCATGTGATGCCGTTTCCCTTATGGACTTCACACTTTGCCATTTTGTCTGTTATGTATTACACCATAGGCCTCTGCCAGTGACACCAATTAACCTACAAGTCAAAATGCCACCATAGACAGTATGGTGCAGTCTGTTACAGTCTCATGACTTAACTTAATCACTGCATACTTTACACCATTTTGCATTTAACTCACATTTTAACTGTGTATATGTAAAATATCTCTCATAACCATAGACTGTATATATAAAAATGGACATAGCTAACCTCAATGAACCTTGCTCCAAATTCACTCCTGTAACTGCTAGCCTCATGAGCTTCATTGGACTGGAGGCAAATGCGATGGTTAACATCACAATCCCTTAGTCCACTTCTTTATAACGTCTATGCTCTTAGCGTTGACATTGACAGAGAACAAAGCACTGCTGGCAACAGAGAACGGTGAATATTCAAATGGCAGCGCAGCTCTTATGGTAAAGATAGATTGTTTAGTGAATGCTAATTATGCAAATGTGTGGTCAGAACAAATCAGGGGATTACACATTCTTTAGAGACATGTAGGAGGCTCAAGAGGGAAGATAAATGCTTTTCTTTTGTCACACAGGGGTTCTTAAACTGATATGCAAGCTCATAGTTCATGCATGAATTCCTCCTGCAGTTCTAGTGTTGGTTACATTATCCACTATTTCCATCCTCCTTTGGGTTAGTCTAGATCTTTAGCAATAGTGTAATCCGTTCCTAAACATATGCAATATAACATTTCTGCTACATGTCAGATGTGTGGAGATGTGACCCTGCCTATAGTGAGAATGCAATTTCAATTAATTATCATAATGTGGCGGAGACAAGCTGCTGGCAGACACTCCTTCAGGTACATGTATTCCTTTAAAACAGTTTTTAGCATATATGATTACTAAAATAATCCACAATAAAATCACATTATATAACTTGATTCAGTAAAGCTGATGATGATGTGTATATTGATCATGTTTTAACTTAAAGGGCCCATATTACACTATTTTTGGATCCGTGTTATAATGTTTTCTCATCACAAACAAAACACAAAAGATTTCAGTCCTAGAATTGCCAATGTCTACTAATCAAAAGGTAAGAGGTAGGTGTTAATTTACCTGTACATGAAAACTACCTCTACATGACATCACAAGAGGGATTGACCTTCGAGCTTTGGAGATATAGAAAGACTATAGAAATTCTATAACTACTGACACGCTCACTCCCATCTAACCTCTTCTACCTCTTCTCCTTCAGTTGTTGCACTAAATAAACTAGAGTCTGGCCTGAGTCTTTCATACACTGCGGTCAATCCCTGCAGAGGATGAAACAGAATACAACTTAACCAACATCCAAATAAAGAAGCACCCCGAGGCAGACCATGCTATCCATTATGACTGCGTAAAAGAACAGGCCTGGGCGCTTTTCAAGGTCTTTTAGCTCAGTGCAAGAACTGAGCGTATACGTGTACCATCCGGACCGACATGGAAGCTTTAAAATATGCATCGAGCTGCTATATGTCAAAAACAGTGTGTTGACAATAAACAAGATATCAGAGCATTGACAAGCAGGATGTTAAAGTTCAAAGTTTGGAGCGAGTTCAGGATTTTGCACAATGGAAGTACTGAATGCAACCAGTCAGATGTGCACTAAAGAGAGGTTCACTGCCACTATAGACTAAAAGCATGCATTGAAGGGGTATTAATAATTTTAGTGCACAAAGGTTGCAGCTTTGCAGACAAGAAAAGGTACAAAGATACAATACATAAAAACAATCTTCTATAGAATATGACACTGTGTAACGTTTCTGTCAGTGGATGTGCCTCTTTTTTGTATCAGGGGTCGTCATTGTTTGCCTACAAGTGCAATTTATTCAGGTTTTAATGCTAAAAATTGTTACACCCTCACTGTGAGCAGGGCCATCTCTCCACAGATGTGATCTGTAACCTGACCTGGTGGCATCACCTGCTTGTTTAAATGTATTTTGAAGAATATATTGTATTAACCCGAGAATGATGTTTATGTATAGCTCCTCGGAGATAAACTGATTTTTTAAAATTAGTTTTTTGCTGTAATGTGGCACATTCTAGGGCTTGTCAGTTACAGAAATGATCAGATTCAACATTTGTGAATTTACCTTTTCATATTTCACAATACAGTACAATAATACAATACTGTTCTTGCCTCCATGTGACAGTATTTCATAGTTTACAATCTGAAAACCACCAATAGTTGAGCCAAAAATGAATGAGAATTATAATGGTAATATTTTCTAAATTTGTTGGTCAATTTAAGCTCGACATAAAGTTAATATCAAAATTGTTCAGGTTCAGATGTTAAAGGACATTTGAAATTCATCAGAAAACAGCCTGCAGCAAGGTAAGAACCCTGTGAGCTCGCTGAAAAAGGACACTACATCATAAATATTGAATAATTGAAGAAAACATGAAATTGTATTACGTAAGAGCAGGTTTTAATAATTCATTTAGTCATTTTAGTTTTTAGTTTTCTGACATTCAGGTGGGTGTTGTCGTCAAAATGCTTCCTTAGCAGTTTGCAGTTTCTTCTTTATTGTCAGGACCAACTGAGGATAACTTTTTACCACCACAACCACTTTTCACTCATTACTACCTAGTCCCATAGTAAAAAATATGTTTTATTATTATTATTTGCTTCATTAAATATTAAAATCAAGTAAAGAATTAAAAAGAAGTTGGGTCTAAGATTAATCAATTCCTTATAGATGTTTCCATGTCTTAGAAAATGGGCAGGTAATTACATTTTGATTTGTTCTTCCTGATGAAAACCTGTCATTAATTCAGGCTTGGAACTGACAAGAATACACTGAGATGTGTATAGATGGTTACAAGATAGTATAAAAAACACAATATATTCACAATCATCTGTTGTCTGTTGAAAGTTTTGTTTAAACTATTATTAGAGTTGTATTATTTATGTCACAGCTTTTTTATTTATTGGCTGTAACACAACTCTAGAGGTGACCAGAATCATTTATCAGTTAACGCTGCAGTATGTAACCTCTTGTGGACAGTCGTTGGTTGTCTCCAGGGTGATATTGCTTTGCGTGGATGAAAGAAACAAGCAGGTCAGGTTAGATCTGTGGAGAAGTGACCTTGCTAACAGTTTGCAAGTTCACAATGCATGTTTTTCCAGGTTTTTTGAGCAATAAAATTATAAATAAATGAAATAAATAAAAGATAAATGTCATAATGTCATACTGTGGAACATTCTAAGCAAAACAATATAATCTCCATGGACACCCCCGGCAGAAAAGTTACAGTAAAAGTAAGTACAAGCACATCTTTAAAACGTGCATTTGTCCAACATAAATGCAATTAAAACAGCACTTTCTTTCTCCGTTCTCTCACTATGACAGTACATCTATAAATACCGCGCGGAGTAGAAACACCAGAGAGGGTGAGTGGGAGATATTTAGAGCCACTGTCAATAAATAAATGATGTGGAGGAGCACAATCAGCCCTGAGCTTTAGAGACACACGTTTTTTTATGTCTTCAACCTGTAACCTTTACTTTCACTCACTCAAATGTCAACACTGTGAAAGGCAGACTCAAAGGTGACTGGGACATACGTGTTAGATCCAGACAACACTTCGCTTCATTTAATCCAGTATGCAAGTTCAAGCACGGGGTTCCCAGAAAAAGGGATTGGTTGTATAGTTGAGAGCTTTCTACGAATGTTGGCGGTATATCTAATGAAAGCTAAATAACAAGAGCTTTTGTGATTACGGAGACAACAAATCAATAAAGTGGAGATCACATTTTTATATCCTGCAGTGACCACCTCTTTAGACTAGAGCGAGTGAACAATGGTGGCCCGGGAGGGACATATACAGTGTTGTTACAAAATCAATTCATAATGGATGAATCAAATCATTAGATATTAAAGGGCTTCTTCCCTCCGACTGTCCAGCTTCGCTTATATAAGAGGATCTATGGATGTTTTCAGGTAATTGTTTTCAAGATTTTCAAATGTAGAAATCTGGTGAAAATATATTGTTTTTATATTAATTCAAATACTTTCTATAAACTTGGGCCCAATAGTAGCCCTAAAGGTGCACTATGTAACTTTTTACTGCATCAAATGTAACACAATATGATATTAAATAGATCTACCTCACATGTATTCAATTACAGGTAGTTTTATTTCTCAAAAATACATAGAAAACCTGCATTCTGACTGTGACTGTGTTGCCTCTCCACAGATCTTGCCAATAACTTGGCCTGGTTTAATCTCCATAAAGAAAAGCAGGTGGTGGATCCTACACCAGAAAAGTTGCATGATTCACCTGCAGAACGAAAAAGCTTCTTCTCCAAAACTACCCAGCCTGATTTGTGGTGAATTGTCCTTTTGCGAGAATTTGGTCCAAGTTGGTTCACACTAGTTTTCATTCATTCAACTCACTCATTTCTAGAAACCTTCACAGTCAATAAGCCTGAAAATGGGCATCATAAGTATAACTTATGTTCAGATAATGGAGAGACAGTTGGAAACACTCTGTAACATATGGGGTGGTTTATTGATAAAAAACCCACACATGCATTATGTATATGTGGCTCTGCCCCCTGGACATGTCACCATTGGCATCCCATGCAACCCAGAAATCACTCACAACACAAAGGGTTATGGGCAATACTGACAAAAATGTGAATTTTCTTTTTTTATTCAGACAACATTATGGCTATTAACCTATAACCTTCAACTGTTTTTGCTGATTTTTTAAATGTCAGTATTGTTGTTTTACAAATCTACAAAACAATATCCTCTCTGCTAATATGCATGAGTGAAACTGACACTTAAATTGCATTTTTCCATATAAAAGACAGACTGTAAGTGAGATATCCCCCATTAACCACAGGGTCCAAAACTTTTAGACACTGGATAAGACTTTACCAACATTACTTCACAGTCGTAACATTAACTAATTTACAAAACTTTACAAATTTGTGTGGTTTGCGTAGTAAGAGACTGAACAGTAGTAAATGTAGATGAAAAATGCCTTAAAAAAGCCAATTTTAAAAAATATATATATCTATTATTTGCACTATTGGCACACGTCCATATTGTTTGGGCAAACATATTTAGTTACAGAATACGGAATACCTGAATTAAAATGTATTTTCAAAATGTATATTCAAAATCCATTCAGAGTACTGTATTCTGGTCCAATCAGAGTACTGTATTCAGTATACTTGGAACACTTTGACGTCGAATTGCAGATTATAGTCCAATGAGGTTCATTTGGTCTTCTGATAATTTATGTAATTAGGTTCTATTTTTAGACCAAGAGTTTGTTTTCATACCTGGCAGTTTCAGTCTTCAGAGTACGGAAAAGTGCCCCCAGGATGATAAACTGGGACGAGGGGGCTTTTTTACTCTCACACACCTGGGATACTGTCCTGAGGAAGTCGGACTGCAGATCATTGGCATAAAGACACCACCAAAACCTGTGTAAATAAACTGACCGGACACGTCACAGCAACATCACATGACCACACTGAAGAATACCGCTAGTTTAAAAATATGACATATCTATAAACAGCTTATGCATCAAATTATGTCGATAAAGAATTGAAAAATCACACAGTTCAAACCAAAATTACATGATGAAATACTGTCATGTATTTAGGAAAGTCACTGTATTCTAAAAAACACTCTGTATTCAGTACGTATTCCAACATGTATTCGGTTACTTGCTGACACTGATTGCGGACTACACTCCTTTGCATACACAACTACCCCAGTGCTTAGACCATTGTCCACGCTCTGCACTCTGCACTGACATGGGACACAGATCGACTTTGAACACCACAGGCACAATCACTGTAATGAACCCAATCAATGCTACACAGAACCACAGAATACAGTAACACAAGAGATTTAAACCTTCTATTGAAAATACTACACTAGTCTTGTTCTTTGTTGTGCTCTGCCCCTGTTCAAACAAGAAGACCACATCACGCTGCAAATAGCAATAAGTTAAAAACAAATTACTTGAATTCGTTTTACTTGATTTGTGTAGATTAAGCTTGTAAAATCTGATTATCTGGAAGATTTTATTTCTCATTTTAACTGCAAAGATTTGTTGTTGTTCTTATCTCATATATAACAAGTTGTATTTTATTATTTCAAGTACAAAAGGTCTTGTTTTATTGGTAGATAATGTTATTTACCAATCAAAACTTATTCAAATTAAGGTCAAACTTTATTAATTCGAGTCATTTTAACTTTGCTAGATCTTGCTTTTTGCAGCAGTGTATACATTACACTGCAATAAACAATATCTAGGTACATTAAAATTACTTAAATTAAGAACATTTAACTTGATTTGATTAGATTCAACTTGACAAGTAAAATTATCTTTCATTTTAATTCAAGCTTTTGATTCACATTAGATTCTGTTTCTGTGTTCCATTTTAAATTTGAAATGTACTCAAATCTAGTTCAAACTTTCTTAACTCATGTAATTTTAAATAGATTTCACTTTTCGCCGAGCATACTCTCCCAGCTCCTTTAACTCTAGGGACAGCCTGCAGAGAAGAGGAAATACTTCATTGGCTTGTTGTTTGTGTGCGTGGGTGGGAAAGGCCAAGTGCAATAAGAAACTATCAATACTAAGGCTATTTTTAAACTGTTTATTGTTCCTACTTAACTGAACCACCACATGTGTGCATGTGGTATTTAATCATAGGGCTAATTGCCTGTCATCTTTCATTAAGGCTCACTGGGCATTTGATTGCAATTATTAAAACCATTAAAAGATAATGTATGTGACTTTTTTGCATTTGTGATTTTTTTTTCCTTCTGGGAGTACCACAGTGTTTTTGCACATATGTCAGATGCCCTTCCTAAGGCAATAATCTCAATTTCACCCCACTGACACTCTTTAAATATTTGATGTTACCTTTTATAATAGATGCATATATAGTATGTTTAAATAGACCAACTTAAAGATGCAGTGTGTAACTTCTCTGGTGGGGGTTCCGCAACCTGCTTGTATCCATGATGTCAGTGTGCAATGTTCCACAGTCTGGCATTAAAGGTCTCTATCTCTATGGAGACAGGCACCAGGCCAAGTTATAGGTCAGATCTATGACAACCTTGCTCAAAGTAAGAATGAATGATTTTAATGCAAGTTGGATAAGTTTAATGCCATACTCTGAAACATTCGAGGCAAAGATGAAAGATCGTCATGGAGCAGGTGGCAGATCCTCCTCCAGAAAAGCTACATAGTGCACCTACAATTTAAATTTGCTGTCAATCAACATAAAATAATGACAAAAAGATGACCTGATGGTTAACAGTAAAAATAAAATGTATGAAGGCTGAGACTGACTCAAAAACAATGCTCACTTCTGGCTTCTGTAGATATGTTTTGTTTACTTTTAGGATTTTTGTATTTTAGAGATTGAATTAAAAATTAAACAGGAAAGGAAAGGAGTGAGTTAGACGGATAAAGACAATGTTTTATTCTGAGGCTTTTAAAGGAGGATAAACTGAAAACAATGACGTGGAGAGGAGAGAGAGGAGAGAGAGAGAAGATGGAAAGAGAGGGAAA
>KN490475.1:53024-70926 GCA_000787155.1 Scartelaos histophorus
GAGTCACAGTCAACAGAGTCACATGGAGCTAGAGAAAAAGGCAGGGGAGGGAGAGATACATAGGGGGAGGTGAAGGGAGAAAGGGAGAGTGACACGATGCTAAATTGCTCAAATAGCTTCTGGCCCTTGACCACTTTGAATGATCTTAGGTACACTAAATATTCCAATGAATGGAGGTGGTGCTTTAACAACGGACTAAGCAGCTATATCATGACATGCAAACACATACACTGGATATTTGAGTAACCAAACATGTGACTGCAGGCGACGTCTGAAAAAATAATAAGACTAAATCTGCTTGTTACTTCATTTAGTGTAAAAACTGGGTTGCCCGCATAACACTTTCCTCTGCTACAGTATGAGTTAATTAAAGGAACAGTTTTATAACTTTACTTCTGTTGTTTTGTTTTGGGTTTTTTCTGGCATCTTGCAAATGAAAACGAGGCTTGTGAGGCTGATTCTGCTTCCTGATTGGATAATTGTCTTGAGAAGCAAAACAGCACCTTATCAAAAACAAGAAGACCATCATGTCCAGTGTTTTTGTAATTAAGAATAAATTACCATTGCAATTCTCATAACAGAAATCACTATTTGATTTGAACATGTTTTGCTCTTCTGGGGACAGAGATACCAAAGGTTATCTTATTAAGAAATTTTAAATAAAAAATAGCACGATAATTTTGTTTTCAGCTGAAGAGTTGTGGCTATGTCTTTTCTCTTTCTTCTCCTTTCTTCACCTATGTCTATGTTATTTTGCCCCGATGACTCATATGAGAGCAAATTTTCATCTTACATTTGCTTCGTCTTATGTCGCATGATGGAGTATTATAATATAAAGTACCAAAATGGATGTCTATTGAAAAACAAAGCCATGACACAATTGTATTAACCTGCCCAACCTGTGCCTTAAACATGATTACTGTCTTTGACCTAAAACATGGATTACAGTAAGCATTTATTTTAATATTCATCTCATGTGAATTAAATGGAGAGATTTGCTGCTTTGACTCATATCTCATCCCTCATTAACCGGCTTAGCATAACAAGAGAGAAAGAGAGCATTGATGGAGAAAGATGGTTTAATATTCACAACAATATCACAACATTCAGTGTCAGTGTAAAAACTCCTATTCATATTAAAGACTATAGCAAAGGGTTCAGGTAAAAACACATGAAAACATTGACATTTACAAGTGTACAAATATGTTACAGCAACTCATGACAACGTCTTTCAAAATACAACACAAACGCCATTATTCAAATGGTAACACATTGTTCTCCTGTAGACTACACAGGGCTCATCAAAATGGCCACCATTCCATTTTTCATGGCTTTTGGATTTAGGGACATTTTAAAAATATATTTTACTGTCTTATGCCCGTCAAGGTCACATGTGGTTTGAACTTATCAGTCATGTTAAACATTTTACTTTATATAATTTAACTTTTTGTCATATTATGTTAAAATATGTTAAATAAGTTGCTAATCTACATTTCATATATTATTTATGGAGACGATTGCAATGTCTGAGCCATCAAAAAATAACGCCCATAGCACAGTTATAATACAACACACCTCAATAGTAAATCCCAGAGTCCCACTTACAGAGAAGAAGGGGTATTGCCCAATTACAATGAACCATCTTAGAACTAACTGTAATTGTTCACTTTCACGTTTAGAGATTCGCCACAGCCAGTCCCTTGTCATTTTACATTCAGATGTCGCCCACTTCACGCGCACTCCTGTTGTTTTGAGTCAGTTTGATTAGACTCAACTCCCATCTGCAGCATTTTCTCGTCTTTTTCCCACGGAACTGGGTCTTGCTCATCTTCTACGTGCGTATTTCTGCGTCCTGTCCAAAAGTGCTCCACGTCCGGAAAGGTTTTATCTTTGGCGTTAGAGGACACTTCATTAGCACACGCCTCTGCGCCATTTCCATCTGGTTTTACGCACAACTTGCACACAGTTGCTGGCGGATGTTTGCGCGGTCTGCATGTCACAATGTACCAGAGGGATACGAGTCCCTGGCGCACGTCATCGTACATGGTCATGAGAAGCACGGGGAAAACCGAACTGCACGTGTAAAACAAAACACTGGCAAAGATTAACAACCCCACGGGCGGCCTGTTGAAGCCGAGTCTTATCCAGGTGAACGTCCCCCACTCCGGTAAAAGCATGAGCCCCAGCGCGCCACTCAGACACAACAAAACGAGTGTAACTTTACTCTGGTGTCGTGGATTTGGCGCGTTATTGACCGCACCATGGAGCGTCTTGGTGTAGTACGCGAGCGTAAAGATGACTGGCACCACAAACACCGCAGTTGGGTAGATCTTATAGAACAGACTCATGAACTCAGATGCGCACACGGGCATCTCTGACACGCAAATTACTTCGTCCAAACTGTATGGCACCTGCGTAGCGAACAGCAACTGCGGTAGAGAAAATAACATAGCGACGAGCCAAACGAACACAAGAGCTCCGTGGATCCAGGTAGCATTTTGGAAGCCATCCTCATCTTCCGCTATGAAAGTGTGTTTAGATCTGGTAGTAGCGGCTAAAATTAGAGTTTTAGCCACAATACATGAGTGCTGAAACCAGTCCGTGGTCCTGCAAACGAAGCTCCCCAAAGTCCATATCTGTTTGTAGTAGGTGACAGCGCGCGCCGGAGCGCACAGTAACAAAATCAGCAAGTCTGTGCAGGCGATGGAAGCGAGGAGCGCCTTTACTTCTGAGCCTCTTCCTTTTTTAAAGTCACGTATGAAAACCAGCAGCACGAGGAGGTTACACAGCGCTCCGGACACGCACACGCCGATCAGGATCACGGGGATGGCTGTCCTGATGTTACCATTTCGGAGCAACTGCAGCCCCCCCACGAAATCAAAAAGAGTCACGTTAGAGGGGCGCTCGATGTCCATCTTCGGTTAAAAAGTTCAGTCTACTTTGCACTTTTTGTGGGTTAATGTGTGCAAGACGGCGGGAGCTGTCCTGGTGCTGGAATGCACTCGTGCGCAACGGATGTGGCTGGGGAGAGCGCGCGAATGGGAGCGCAGACTGGCAGGTGCGCTATTTCAAGTGCTGCCATTTAGCGTCGTCAGGCACTCACGACTCACGTCATTTTAGTGGTATGGCTCCAGGCAGCAGCCCAAATGTGAAGCCAGCGTCACAAGCAGGAAATCACCATCACTTCTTAAAGTATTCAAATGATGTGACTTACACTTTATTATATTTTTATTTTTTTCACGTTGACCTTTATTGTGATTACACTTTATATTACACTATTATACAATAGTGTAATATAAAGTGTAGTAGTGTCATTCTCTTTTTTATGGGTACTACTTTTATGGATACTGTATGTAACTTTAAAGGTGGCACATCACCTACGCAGTTCCATGGAAATAGAAAGTTAAAAACATAGTTTGTG
Source organism: Scartelaos histophorus (assembly GCA_000787155.1). Lineage (NCBI taxonomy): Eukaryota > Metazoa > Chordata > Actinopteri > Gobiiformes > Gobiidae > Scartelaos > Scartelaos histophorus. The sequence goes on from KN490475.1 coordinate 56,446, forward strand.
ATGTTTTCGATGGAGATAGCTGTTTTATGTAAATATATGAAATATAATAGACAAAGGAACCAGATGAAAACAAGCAGAAGGAAGCCCTTTTTCAGACCAAATTATTTGAGGAGATGCAAGCCTCACAATAAGGATGCATTATTTGTTTTTCACAAAGATTTGTCTATTTTTAGGCTATAAAATTATATATTGTGACTTTAATAACATTAAAACCAGAGCATATCAGACAGAATGTTGAGAATGTTGAGCCAAACTTTGTAAGAGATAGTAAAAGACTGTTTCCTATTTTGCTGGATTGTAAGATGAAAACAAGCAGAAGGAATGCTGTATTGCTGTAATGCTTTATTGTCTACTTATATTTTCATTAAATGCCAGACCACGGTGAGCTATGAGCTGTGTTTAAACACTTCCCCATGTGATGCAAATATAATTGAAATGGCAGTTCCATTTGCACTTATTACTTAGACCTTTCCGTGTCTTGTTTACAGACTTTAAGTGCGTGGTAGCAGGTTCTTGCTGGGGGAGAGGTTGGAGGAGGGTGGAGAGGTGGTGGAGAGGTGCCCACTCAAATGCTGTCACCTTCCTGCAGCCTGGGTTGCTAAGAGACGACAGTATGGGGTTATGAAGATGTGAGCCATCCCGAATCGCAAATACACGGACTCAGGGCCCTTTTTTAAAACTCTTCTACAGTCTACAGTGGCATGTGATTGCAGCCAGGAAAAGACTCCGGTGGTATTTAGAGGGAAGATATAATGGCGCCCACAGGGGGAGCTGGCCTCGCTGCATGCAGTAATCAGGGGTAATTGCCATGTTCTGGTCTATGAGAGGAGGAGAGAGAGTTAGGCTTGATTTGCCTCCCCCTGAAATGAGCACTGTCTCCATAGATGTAGGACTTTAATGGGAATCTCTGGATACATTCATCAGTGTATATTCTATTCACTTTAATTTATTAATGGTCCTATATTAGGCAAAATCGACTCTTGTGAGCTTTTAGAATGTTGTTACCTCCTCAGACACATACCCAGAGTTGTGTTATGTTTCATTCACACGTGTTTGAGTAATCCTGGTTTATGTGTCTGTCTACATCTCCAAAGCTCAAAATGCTCTGTTCCACTTGGTGATGAGATAAAGTGGTAGTTTTCAAGTTAACAGTTTTTTAATCTTTAGTTCAGTAGAAGTTAACCAGAGGCACTGCTTGGTCTGAAGCTCTTTAAATTGAGCTTTGTTAGAACATCTGAATATAAAGAACTGATATATCTGGAACTACAACAAATGAGCTGATTTGTATTGTTAAGAAAAAAATGTTTCTCTTTTTTATCAGTAAATGCAAAGAGGAGTACAGAGGGGCAGAGTGGGGAGTCTCTATAGAAGAAAAGGTTGTCTGATCTCTGTGGGTAGTTGCACATCCTCCCGATTGTCACAGTAGATTATCTATGGTCTCCTCCCATCATCCACACACTCAAGTGAATCATTTGCAATCGTCTCTTGTGAATGGTTGTCAGTGTATGCCAGCTCCTCAATTAACTGTAAACATTTGACTACAGTAGGGTTGTCAAAAATATTGAAAATGAGATACTAATGCATACTAAAAATAATACTGATACTAGATACTCATTTTAGCATGTATCTATACTAAAAAAGTCAAATTCACAGGATATAAATGAACTTTCTCTGAATAGCTTTAGCATGATCTTGTATGATACACACCAGACTAGTGTATCCCCATGAACCACTATGGACCTACGACAGGGATTACACAGAAACATATGCCACATTGTAATATTAAAGAAAGTACTAGGATTTAATCCTGAAAATTACATTCTATTATCTAAATAAAGAGTGTTTTTATCATCATTGTGGTATTAGCATTGGTATTGAGTATCAAGTCTATTTCTAAGTATTTAAATTAAGTTTGAAATGTTAGTATTGTGACAACACCAGTCTACAGTCTACTAATCTTGTTCCTTTATCTAAAACAGAGAGAAAATTAAATGGCATGTGGATCAAACATTAAACTAATTGGATCTTATATTGCCAGATCAGTGTGACCTTTTAATAATTAGCAAAAGCTTTTGTACGTCACCATCTTGCTTCTGAGTGCCTCTCTTTTTCATTATTCTAATGCTGTCTGCATCACTGAAACTAGGTCTAATGTTCTGTCTAAGCCCGTCAATAAACAGCTAACAGTATGAGATCTGTCAATAACATGCATGTCGTGGGGAACAGTATAGCGTAAACAGACACAGCTACTATCGCATGTAGCAGTGGCACACTAACTACTCCAGATCTAATCTAGGAATGAACCAGGTCTAAAAGTGGACTACATCATTTCCACTGTTAGTGAGTTAAGCCCACCACACACTACAGGATTTTTTGATCTTGAACGATTTTTAAACATGTGACAAAAAGAGAAGAATCTTATGAGATTTTAAATCTCAGATCGCAAAGACTGCTGCAGGATATGGCTCCAGACGTCACACACACGCACCCAAACTCAGGGTCACTTCAGACCAGCTCACAGAGACTGTCCTCCCTGAGGTAGTCTCTTCTGAAGTCTTGTGTGAGCCACAACCTGTGGAGTTCACTCATTCTGCTCCTGACAAGGAGGGGATTCCAAGGGAGCTTGAAGAGCTACTAGAACTCGAGGAGATCCCAGGACTTGGGGAGATCCTCAGGACTTGAAGAGATCCTAGGACCTGGGAAGATCCCAGGACTTGAGACCCTCCCAGGACTCAAGCAGATCCCTGAACTAGAGGTTCTCCCAGGACCCAAGATCCTTCCAGGACTGCAGGCTCTACAGGACCCGAGACCCTCCCAGGACTCGAGACTTTTCCAGGACTTGAGACTTTTCCAGGACTCGAGACCCAGAACTCGGATACATAGAACTTAATTTGAAAGTAAAGAACTGTTTTTACCTCCTCCAACCACTCATTTAGCAGTATAACACATTAAACTGGTGAATATACTGTATACTGTAACGCTGAGCTTGGAGTGTGAATATTGGGTTAAAATAGCAGTAGTCTCATGTTGGACCACGTTCACTTCACAGCAGGGGCCTTCTACACATGAATGCTTCTTTTTAGCCATCGCCTACATACCTCACAGTGTGTGACCAGTGTCCACTGTGTAATTTTGATCTTATTTTAAACCCACAGAAAAAACAGAAAAAAGATATAAGCACGTTAACAAAAACTCAGAAACTTGTCCAGTGTTTTAAAATAAAGAAAATCACCAAATGACATTACAAGGTAGAACAGGGTGTTTTCTGTTTGAGAGAGGAACTCAGGGTTGCAGAGTTAGTATGTTGTGTGTGAATGAATGTGAATGAAACAAAACACAACTCTGGATATGCCAGTGATAAAGAAACAACATTAAAGCACTGTAATAATTTAACAGGAGTAAAGCTAACTGGAGGCTCTGCTCAGTCTGAAGCTCTTTTACTCATGTTGGACTTTAATCTGAGTTTTGGTGTGTAATTTTGAGCTTATTTAAAACCCAGACTAACAAAGATATAAGAGCAAAGCCTTTAACTCTTCCTCTGTCCGGCCTAGAGGCAGTACGTTAACAAAAAATCAAAAGCTTGTCCAGCCTTTTGAAATACAGAAAATAAAAGGTCCAGACAGGGTGCTTTTTGACGTCAAAGCTAAAAAGCAAACCATGCCATCACAGATTTCTGTCCCAAAAGCTGTGATGCATAAAAGCTTTCTACAGTCTGAAAGCTGACAAAGCCTGTTTTTGTGTTTGACATCGTTCAACAAGAGCAGAAATTAAAGGTCTTCTCAGGTGACCAAAAGCTTTATTTGGAGTTAGTCCTGTCACATAATTACTTCGATTCAATATATGAAAGAGGTAACCATTATTTCTGGGGTCAATATTTATCATGGGTAGTTTTTCTTTGTAATAGTGGGAGAGTTTTTGTTCTTTTTCTGTATTACAATAGCTGATTTCAATGGGAGAGAGTTGAATACAGTAAATTACTTCTAGGACTCATTATAGATGTGTCTAAACTAGTACTACTACTACTACTACTAACACTATTTCATTCTGCTATTTATTTTTCACAGCTAACATTTTTAGACCACCATACAACAAAAAATCAAAAAATACTAAAAAATCCCTCCCCTCTCTCCACATTCATCATACACAAAACTACACAACAGAGCGTGCTTTTTGGTGATTGTGTCAGTGGGATACATTCATTTTAGTTTTATCTTTTATCATCTATATTTTCATCAGCTATAAATCATACTTCAAAATGTGTTAGCACGACTGGCCTACTTGGAGTGGAGTTGAATGAGGTCAGACTAAGTCACAGCTGTGAGTGGATGCAGGGGTCAGCTGGGTACAACATAGTTCAGTCTTGACTACTGGATTCAGAGATGGAGCACCAGTCTACAATTATGTCTACAACTGTAAAGATTCAACTTCTGAGACAGATATGCCAGTACAATTGCCCAATACATACAAAGCTAAATCCTCTGCAAATGTTGTATAGTTTCCATAAGGCTTATTGTGCTTTTATTCACTGTGCTAAAGATGCATAGTATATTCTTTGTACTGTATCTTTTTTTTATTATATGATCATATTGAGTTATATGATCCAGCCATTGATACTTTGCAGGTGATTATTACTGGAGTTACTGGATAGAGCACAAGTCTTACAATTAAATCTACAATTCACAAGATGCTAACTCTGTGAGACTTGTCAGTACAATTGCCCCATATATTCAAAGCTAAATCTTCTGCAAATGTTGTGTAGTTTCCATAAGGCTATATGGATATAGCTGGAATTGACTGTGCTGAAGATGCACAGTACATTCTTTGTACTATAAAATGTACTGCGTTTTGTGATATACAGTAGATGCAGGCTGAGAGCCTGCTTGTGTTAATGCTTCTACAGCACTGTAGACAACAAAAGCGATGTGAAAGGTATTCACTTGTATTCACTTGTACTTGTACTTGTACTTACAATATTGTCATGACTCTTGATCATGTTGGGAGGAGGCATTAGATCATCCAAAAAGGATATGACAAGGCGAGTCTACAGTCTTTCCATTCTAGGGGTCCCTCACTATGTTACTATATACACATTTTATATACACAGATTAAAAAAAAGTTGAACTAAAATAATTACAGCCAATTAGGAGCAATAGTCAAATCATTTTTCAAGGGATACTTCAATTACACTATTGTTAAGACAGAATCCACAGAATTAGCCATCATTGTTTATACTACTGCATAAATACTTAATATATTATCTTTAAGTATCTCATCCTAGTCTAGACAAGCCAAGCGCATTTTCAAATCAACTTGGTCCCATACGATGCCCCGTTTCCACGACAACCTGTGGATAGGGGCCCTTGACTTAAAATGGGTGCTCTAAACGTGTTTGCTCCATGCATACATCACCAGTGGAGCTGCAGGAAGGATCATTATCCTCATCAGCACAGTTATGTTCATTTAAATCAGGCCACACGCAAAGGGATAAATGACTCCTCTCGGTGAAAGGGCAGGCTCCCAGCCTGCAAAAAAGCAAATAATTAATGTTTTATATAGTGCAAGTGAGAGAGGGCGATTCAATAGACATGTAGGCCTGTAGTAGTAATACGAAACATTACAAACTCTTTAATGAGGGTTGTGTTTGAAGGTTACTGACTAAACGGTTTGGACAGTGAGAAAAATGACAACTCTGCTCTTGTGTTGACTTGTGTGATTTTTCCATCTCCAATTAGTGATAGGAAATGCTTTAAAAACAGGGAAATAAATATAAACCTGTTATTAATCCTGTGTTGCATATTTACACAATAATGTAACTGCAAAGTAGTCTACTGCCTCTATACATTTTAATGCAGGTATTCAGCATTCTGTAACTAAACACATTTTCAATCACTGCTTACTGATTGTGTTTTTCAATGAACTGGCAGTAGGTCAGTTTCATGGGATGATGTGACATTTACTCCACTTCCTGAATGCATTAAAGGCATAGTTGGGGTTTTGAAGTGGGGACATTTGAGGGTTGTTTGTAATTTCTAAGGGAAGTCAATCTTGTGTTCAAAAAATGATAAAAGCTTAGCCAGTGCAGCCTTGTTCATCAGTGTCTTACAGTTTGTGTATTTTTGAGTTTATGTGTTGTGTTGAGAGCAGAGAAAAAAAGTAATTAAGCAATAGTAATTAAGAAATAGAAAGAAAGGCTAATTATATCATGTCATGAGAAATAGGACTGACACTCAAACAAGTAGTGTAAATTGTTTTAAAAGTATTAAAAGGCCCACTATTACACTATTTTCTGATCTATGTTATAATGTTTTATTTCCCTATCAAAAACATACCTGGAGTTGTGTTTAGTTTAATTTACACAAACCCTTTATATTTAGGGTGAGTTCTTCTCTCAGACAGGAAACACGCTGTTCCACCTTGTGAGGTCATGTAGTAATACAGGAAGCGCTTCACTGTGTTTTTAAACTCCATAGACCTTCATTAGAATCATTTGGATAATTTCAGCCCAGGATTCACTGATCTCTACTAAACAAAAGGTAAAATGTAGATTTTAACTTAAAAACTTTTGCATTATGACATCACAAGGTGGAACAGAGCATTCTGAGCTTTGGAGATGTAGACAAACCAATAATATAAGGACTGAATGAAACAAAACACAAATCCAGGTATGTTTTAAATGAAATAACATTCTAGCATACTTTAAAATGAGTCAATTTAGTGTAATATAGTATTTTAATGTTCACAGCTTCAAAAAATTAGCAAGTACACAGAAAGTCATAGGATAACACTGAGAATATAGTACATTTGTGAATTGCATGAAAGATCCCTCTGTACTAAAGCAGTAACTCTTACCTCGTCTCATCACCATAGATTCACTGTTTGTGGATCAAACATTCATCTGAAGCTGTGGCAGAATGGGAGCAAATGTCTGTGTCGACTACAGCATCTACTAAAGAGGAAAAACAGGGGAGCAGAAGATGGAGGTGCAAAATCAGCCCCGGGTCTACAGTGGTGTAAATGGGTGCAACATTGTTTTACAAGGATTGCACCCCTATTTTAGACAGATCAAATAATAACAGTTCATGGGAGAATATTGTCTCTGCACCCCTTGAAACTCATAAGCTATGCACCCTCTGTTGGTTTAGTCAGAACCCCCTGCTGGGAAATATGTCAACAAACATTTTATATTCAAATATACTGGAAAAATTGGTTACAACATAATTCTGCTTTGTTGTTCCACCAATTACTCCAAACTGGTCTGGTCTTAAATTACTTGTCTATATTCATGGATCATTTTAATCAGACCTAGACCTACTTATTTTTTTATTAAAAGGCGGCTGACAGATAAACAAATGCACGTACATATTGATCATGGTTTTGGATTGTCACTTTTGGGTGAAAAATAGCTGGAGGAATTCACTTACGACCTGGTTTAAAACAACACAACTTTTCAGTTTCAGGTTTGATTATGATTTTTACTGAACAAAAAAACTGAAAGAACACCGCCATCTTGTGACAAAGTCAGGAAGTGCAGCAAGTGCAGAACAGTTATCTGGAGGGTTTTTACACACGCATTTTAAACACCACCCTGAAAGTTGTATTTAGATAACCTCATTATGTTTATTTATTTTTATGTATTATTTTTTTGCCTGACAAGTCCAGCAGGATATCTCTTTGAATACACACTCTTTGGACCGGTTCTACAGCCTTCACTCACATGTTAACTGTCATGGTTAGCTAAAAGAAAGTTATCACCCAAACAAGTTCTGTATGTCTCTAAATTTGTAGGTATGTACCGTATAATGCTGTTATCTCTGCCTATAGCCGCCGTGCAGTCCATGTGCGCGGATTAAAAGAGATTAGAGACAGATGTAAACCAGAAGTCGAGATCCGATCTGCCGTCCACCGTAGAGGGCAGCAAAGGTGACGCTTTCAGGTCAAGATTAGCATGCCCCGCCTTCTCAGAACATCCCCGCGTTATCATTGGTTTATTTTTTGACAGACGCTGCTTTTATCCAATCAGAAGTCAGAAGCGGGCTGGGCTACGGCAGTGGGCTAAAACCGCTGCGCAGATGTGTGTGTGTGACAAGAAGGTAGCTCTTAAAGGCGGCAGGAATAGCTCAGGATCCGCACGAACTGCTCAAGCTCTAAACACGAAAGGTAAGTTACAGATTGCATCGTTTGAAAGCAGAATTAGTAGTTTTAATTGCTCTGTTTTTGTCATTTCATACTATAAACGTGTAATAACGCGGTAGCAGAGGAGGCGGCAGCGTGTCGTAGTTATTGAAAGTTGCTGACTGAAATATTTTTTTTTATTTTCCATTTTATTGCATGTATGATTTGTATTAACAGCGCTCTTATAACAATCGTGTATGATTTTGATTGTGATTTTAGGCATCTCATTATAGATTCACGTGCGTTTATTTCCTCGTTCCACTTTCTCCCATTGCCACAAATTTCAAGTTTGTGGCTGAACTTTAAAGTAAAACCAGCTCACCAGTGAAGTTGTATCACTATCTTGAAATATTAATGAAGATTTAGCAAGATGATCTGTTTAAAAGAGGTTGACATTTTAGAGGTCACTCATTTGGGTCGGCTGTGTCAAGGTGGTTTTTGAACGCAACACGCCCCCTTAAAGTACCTTTCACTTGAATACTATAGTTTGCACTCCGCACAAGGTCTGTCACTATATCTACCTGCGTAATATGGCTGCAAACCCTACACTAACATGAGACTTTGATCCTTTGGCTACCGTCACTGACTTCTGTGCGTCTTGCTTCCACATTTACGCACACTGAAGTTTCTCTCTGACGTCCTGAGAAATCGTTCTCCATGACTGCAAAACACAACAGATTACTCCTGCAGTGTTTGTGTATCAACATTAGAAAGGTTTAAGCTGTATTCACCACAGATAATGCATTTTTTTTCCATTGAAACCTACAAAACTGACCAGCGGAACGATCATGCTTAGTGTTTTGACTGATAATTATTCAGTGCAAAATGGAGACGAGATTAATCAATGACTAGTTTATTCCTCAACCTTGAAATGTCATGTCGCTTCCTGTTTCAAAGAGCAGGGCTGCAGCTGCACAGTCTATCACAGTCTATGATGACACACGGTGTAAAGCTTCTCAAGTCGTTCTTTCTAAATCGAAACTAAATGGGAATACTGCTCTTTTCTATTTAACTGCCAGTTTCACTTTCACTTTCTAATAGAGATGTGTACATCCCCGGCTGATGCAATTTAACGTTATTTCTTGGCGCTTTCATTTTTTTACATTCACTTTTCTACTGTCTCTAATTCTGACTGCATAATAGACAAAGCACATAACAGGGAAACTTAGGCCCAATATTATGTGAAGTTTGAAATTAAGTGGTTGGTTCAGATATTCTACAATGGTAATAGTAAGGTCCATCATAGCCTGCTGGGTTTGCATTCATTTTTACCCAGCTTATTTCAAGTATGTTGCAATACATTCTAAATATTTGAACATGTTTAGGCCTAATTACAGTTTTTGTGGTTGCATACCCTGTTTAGTCATGCATTTTGCCACAGGAGCTTAGATGCAATCCAACATTTTGTGAGTCTTTTTACATTTGACACAGTTATTGTTAAAGCTGTATAAGGTTAGTTTGAAAGCGATCGCTCTACAAGTACTGGAACTTGTGTGCACAAAAGAGGAAAAAAATCTGGAATTTCTTCAACAGAAGTGCCTTTGTCTCACCTGTTGAAGGACAAAAGGACACATTTTTAAAAATCATCTATGCATTTTTTGAACAAAATTGCTGTAGTCAACAAAATGAACCATTCTTTTAACTGTTTTGTTTTTATATAATAATGTTTTTGTTTTTTTTCTCTAGATGTCGTACGCCAGCGACAAGCTCTACTCTGGCTACCTGCGAAAAAACATGCCAAGGATTGTGACTACTGTCAAACCAAGAGAAATTGTTGTTCATCTTCCATGTCTAACTGATCATGACAGAGTGAGTTCAAAACTTTCTGCCACTGATTAACCAATAATTTAACATATTTGAATTTATAGGCTATTAGTGTGTGTCTAAAGTGTTTTGTATCCAACATTTACAATCATTTTAATGTGTTATTCCTGCTTAAAAGTGCACTGTGTAGCTAAACTAACACTATGTATATACCATACTGTGGAACATTCCAGACAAACCAATATTATTGGAAATAGTAATATCTCCATGAAGGCGATGGGTCATGTGCCTTCCACCAGAAAAGTTAATGAGCTTTGTTTTTGTGTTTTATAACTGTGTCCAAAAAAAATCCCTTGTGGATCAATAAAGTTTGTCTAAGTCTAAGCCTCACAATTTATACAATCTGTATCCTTATATACATTAATGTGTGAGACATGTTTTATTGTGTTGTTGTACCCTCCACCAGTAAAGTGGTGGAGGGTACAACACAAACCTTTCTCTATGGAGTTATTGCTTTGTCTGGAATGTTTCACAGTATGGCATTAAACCTCTCTATCTTCATGTAGACCAGGCCAAATCGAGTTACATGTCAGATCTGTGGAGAGGCACCCCCACTCACTATCAGAATGAAATTTTTAGCTATAAAACCACTGAGAAAACCTTTCAGAAAAAACTACTTAAATGTAAAGTAGAACTGTTTAATGTCTTACTGTGGAATATTCCAGGCAGAACAATTACATATTCATAGAAACAAGCAGGTGAGACACCTCCAGCCAAAAAGTTACATAGTGCACTTTTAATGCACAGTAAAATAAAATGTATTCCTGGTCCCCCATCCATCCATCATGTGCTACTGATCTATCTTACAAAAAAAGATAATTTCATACTGTAGTCTGGGAGAATGATATAATTTACATTCTAATTACAGGAGACTATTGAGGCCAAAAGGGAGACCTGTGGTAGCTTCGATGCCATGGTGCGCCTGTTGGACTGTCTGAAGAGGAGGGAGAACTGGCCTGAGCAGTTCATCGCTGCTCTGGAGGCATGTGAGCATCGGGCAATAGCAGCTGAGATCAGGGCCGAATACGACGCACTGAGAGGAATTAACAGTAAGCCACTAAGTCCATTAACCATCACTCCATATTACCAAGTGAGGATTGATAGGGAGACATGGGAGTTGAAATTTCATAGTCATAGCCTTTCTGGCAAGCAACCATTTTTAGTTTCTCAAAGATATGTCAATTAATATAATACATAATATAAACTAGAAAATAATTTTTATCTTCCTGCAACACAAAATTTTACGCATATATAGGCCTGTCACGATAACACATTTTCAAGTATGACGATAATATTGAATGTCATTGACACAATTACTATAAAGCAGGATTTTACCCAGAAAACTATGCTATTTGTACAGTATTCTTAATGGACATTTGCAATAAGTAAATGGAACACCTAATGAGTCATAGAAATCTATTCAACTCTCTATATTTGATCATAATACAGAAAAATAACAAAAAGTTACCCACTAGTACACAGAAAAAAGTACCCATGATGAATATTTACTCTAACAATAATTGTTCCTTCTTTCATATATTGAACGATAAGTCTATATAGTAATTATTGTGACAGGACTAAGCATATATAAAATGACAAAATCACTACCATCTGTGTTTTGTGCGAAATGGTGTGAAATGATAAAGCTGAAATAACATTATATTAGTGGATAACCCCGCCTTACAAGTTAATCCCCATGTATATTTTCTTTATGCAGTAGTAATACCCGTACATGACCATGTTTTGACCTGTTGATCGTTATAAGTAAATTGCTTCCGTATAGACCTGCATACATTAACAGATAACCACCATGTTTACTGTGTCCTAGATTCCAGCCCTCCTCCTGCACCTCCAGCCGCTAATGTAGTCATGGCACATGTCCACCCTGCGCCATCTGCCCCAGACCTGCCTCCCCCCGGACCCACAGCCAATGCTCCACCCCCACAGGACGTCCTGTCTGAGGAGAGTGTGACCCAGCCCATCCAGGAGACCGAAAAACCAGCGCCTCAGAGCAGTCCGGCATTGGTAGCAGCTCCTGTGATGGAGGTAAGATAAGAAATTACATGTTTGATTGTATTGAAATTAGGATTGTTGAAAGTGTCATCTGAAACTAATTGATACTAAAACTAATATTGAAACTAGATTTTTATATGAGCAAATCAATACTAAAACTAATTTTAAACCTTTTTGTTCCTTGTTTGGAAAGATCTTGAATTTGTCAAAACTTGCATAAGACCAAATGCTAACATAAATAACTTCTAGAAAATTTTTAAATTACTGTTTACTGTTTAAAAAGATACCATGTTTTAAAATTATTGTGGCATCAAAATCAGTATTCAGTCTACTCTCTAGTATCAAAACTAAACTAAACAAAATTTGAGTATTATGACAACACTAATTGAATTACAATGCAATAATTTGGAGACCCAAGATGACATTTTGTTATATATTTTATGCAATAGTTGTATAGCCATAGTCGTTACTAGAGTAATAGAAAAAGCAAATGCTGTGCAGATATTCCCTGTAAGTGCTGTCCATTTGGTTAAACAGGATTTAGCCACTCTTGGCATGGAGTGGAGTATCAGGCAAGCAGCAAACATGATTCTAGCAACAAAAGACAACAATGCTACTTAAATAAACCCTGCCTCTTTGATAAATTAACTTCACCTTTATTGGTCCTTTAAACAGAAATCAGTGCAAGCATGGGCAGAGTCAAGGTTGCCCTGTGCACTATTTTGATTGCAATCAATAAGAGACCTCAGCCAATGAGTGCTGCACAAACCATGAATCAGACTGATAAGCTGATAGGATTGATCAGTGTGGAAAATACTGAGTGAATTGCTGGAAACATTTTAAAATATGAATAAACACAACACATGTCTGTTATATTTTCATTATGGGTGTTTTTATTGGAATAAAACTCCTTGAAAATCATGCATCTATACTGCGATTGGGCTTGCATCTCCACAAACCTGACTCAGCGTAGACTGGAGGAGGGCCAACTGCATGTTGCCATAGAACTTTTATTGCTGTGGATAAAATGTTCCACCATATGGCCTTAATCATATGAGAAATCCTTAAAATGTTGGTTTATCTTTATCTTTTCAAAGTTGCAATCAAAAAGCTGCAGAGTTGCTTTAAATAAAAGGTAACTTAATTAAATGTTACTTGTCTTATTTTTCTTTATAGATTACTCCACCCGAACCCCCACAGGCCCAGGTCGAGGCAGTTGTGGTTCCTCCTGTGACTCCTCCTCCCTCTCCTGATTCAATGCAAGGTTCAGCCAGAGGTTCTCCCACTCCAGAGAAATTTATCTCCCATCAAGAACCAGAGGAAAACATAGAACCAGAGCCCCTCCCAGCTCAGGCCGTCCCAAATGAAACAGTTAATAATCAACAAGAGGCTGAGGAAAATACTGAGGTACTACAAGCTCCTGAAATTCAACTAGAGCCATGTGAGGTTGACGATCCCACACAGACCGCTACTATGGTGGAAGAGTTTACTTCAGTCCCAACTGTGAATGAGAACACACCAATCATTAATAGTGTGAATGAGCCAATTGTAGCTGAGCCAGAACCAGTCACTGCTGTTATGGAAGACACTACATCTACAAACACTGTAGAAGAAGCTGCATTAACTATAGACACTTCCCCTGCTGCCGTGGAGGCATCATCAGGCCAAAGTGAATCTCCATTGACAAACCTAGACGATTTGATCCTAACACCAGAGAAACCACCAGTTCAAGAGACCAGGCCCCCTGTGGAAAAAGCCCCCTCTGTGGTCCCAGTCGTGGAGAAGACCTCTGAACCTCAGAACACACAGGTAACATGCACTAGATTTTTTCATACAGATGCTTTCCTTGTTTGTATTTTTGCTGGACATTACTGCCACATTTTGTTATTTAGTTTTTTGTCACAGTTCAAAATAATACAAATATGTTCTGTAGCACTTTGCATTTCGCTGCACGTAATATTGTACATACCTCATTAAATACAAATTCATAGATGCAACCTGAACTACAATGTAATCACATGTCATCATGGGCTGTTACAGTAAATTATAGTATTTATCATACTTAATATTTGTGTAGACATTCAGATGTTGATTTAATGTTTTGCTTGAACAAAAATGAATTATAAATACAGATATATTTTATTAAATGGTGTGTTATGGAGGTTTGTTTCTCTACCAGTTTGTATCTTCAGTGACTAGATAGATGTGTTTAATTCCATACGTCGGAACATTCTAGACAAAGTCACATTGTGCACATTTATAGTCCCTTTTTATGTAACCACACTGTTATAAAACTCCACTTGATGTTGCACAGAGCAAACATACTACAATTAGTGGTTGTAATTTGACAGTGTAATAGTGTCACATAGTGTTTAACAAAAGGTCAAATAATTGGACACAAGATTCCCCTGTTTATGATCAACAAATCTATATTTTTTACTTTGACTTTCAGGTTGTTAAAATTCCCCAAAA
>KN490475.1:70998-81919 GCA_000787155.1 Scartelaos histophorus
GAAGATGAAGAGATTTATTTCAGTAAACCTGGTGTACTTGTCAGTGTTGAACCTCCAGATCAAAATAACACTACGTTCGGCTCATCAACTCGCGAATATTCTGGTGACAGTGCTCGCCTACAGATGAGTAAAGATGTACCATCCTGTCAGGAAAATGGCATTAATCATAATAAACCGGATAAGGAGGTTTCTGAGTCTCTTGCCTCCAGTCTGGAAGAAGACAATGTCCAAGAAAATGTTGGGCATGTTGTGGAAGAGCCCCCTATATTGAACAAGGAAGTCTGTTCACAACTTATGGAAGAAAGTGATGAACTAACCAAAGAAATTAGCATTGCCCCACCTTTAGCAGCCTCTACTTTGGTTTCTGATTCCTCTGACCCCTCCACTGATCATGGAGAGTCTACTGCCCATAATCTGAATGACAGTGAGGATCCAGCCGTGGAGATACCAATAACAGTAACTACTATGATTTCAGAGACCACTTCTTGCCCAAATGGCGAGGAAATTTCTGAAAGTCCCGCTCCAAGTCTGGACATGGAAGATGTTCGAGAAAACATTGGGCATGTGGCAGAAGATCCTTCAGTTTTAAATCTAGTTGAGGCACCATTGCATCAGAATGAAGACAGTGAATCAGAGGAAATAAGCGGCCCTATTACAAAAGTGGAGCAAGAAGCTGACGAAACCGATGCCCAAACACCTCTTATTCAAGTCAATGGGGAACCAGCCATAGAGATTGCCCCTGGTGCCCCTAATTCTGCCCTCTCCACTAATGATACTCATAAGCCAAATGACCCCCCAGTTGACCCAAAACAGTCTGATTCTGCAACGACAACCCGTAGCCTAAACACCAGGTACATTATGACGGCAGCAGGAGTCGGCGCCTGTGCACTGCTGATAGCGTGGAGGTTTAAGAATTAGCGCTCTACTTAATGCCTTTAAAGGAAGAGAAGATTAGGCTGCAAAAGAGGATCTGGAGGCTATTGGTGCCTTATTGTAGTCACTGGACAGGGTTGGTATCAGGCAGCTGCTTAATAATTACCCATGGGAATTGCTGACTGCAGATTTTGTGATGTTATTAATAGTATGTTTGTGAATAGACTAAGCGAGTGATTAGAACAACAAAGATACATTTGTTTTATCTTTTCATAGGACAATTTGATTTTTTTATTGTCTTCAGAATAATTGATTATGATTTTATTCTTAAACTTAATATTCAAAGGTTTAGAATATGAATATTATTTTTTATGTTCTTTAGCTGCTAAGCACTTTATCCAACTTTTACTCCCCGCCAGTAAATGGCGTCTAGTTATTTATTCATTTCATCTGCATTAATGTTGATAAATCAATCATGAATACATTTAGAACAATATAATTAGTGTTTCTTATTACAGATGGTGTTAATTATTGATTTCTGGTGAAATGCAATATTGAGACTAATCTAAAGTATGTTTAATAATGTCTTAAAATATTATACCAAAAACACACATTTTAGAAAACTCAAATCATTCAAGTATTTAATTGTGTCAGCAAGAATTGTGCGCAGAGTTATTGTTAAATGCCTTTTTAAACCTCAAATCAACCCTTAATGGTCTTTCAGTTGTTGTAGTTTCCTCATAAATAATGAATATATCTAAAGGATATTTGTGAACTGAGGTTGTCACTTTCAAGTTGAACAATGCATCTGCACTTTGATGAAATTTCTTATACTGTTCATAGATGAATAAAATATATAAAAGACAATCCCTTATCTTAAAGCGAGCTTGTACACTGTGTTTCTGTATTTATTTGTACAAAGAGATTATATATGTCTTTTAAGAAAGTTGTAAAGCCTTTTCCTATTCCACTGTCTCAAAGAATATAGACTGTAATCACTGAGAAAATAACAAATACAAAAATATTCTTCCTGGTTTTTTGAGGAGATATATCAGTTTTATTTTTGCACAAATCCTGATGTATAGGTAAAATCTGTGGTAGTTATGGCAAGGATATTATTATGTTAGTTATAACTTTGCATCTTTGCCACATTTAAGGGACCTGTTGAGTGCTGTATTTGAAGTGCTGTAAGTAAAGTCTTACTCACTTTATGTATGTTTTAGCTTTGCATTGACAATCATTTGAATAAAGATTCTTTAGAAATTGATTGATTTGTTTTTGTGATTTTTAGGCCAGCTCTTTTGGTTATTCCCAAACTCATCACTATTCATGAAGAACATCCATACAGAGCCGTAACAGCGCTTAGCGCACTCTGATTAGTCCTTTCCGACGTCGATCATCTCTGCCCCGCCCACCACGCTGACAGCCGTATAAAAACGACACGTACTGAGCCGTTACATCGACGCAGCTACTTAGGCTTAGCTAATTAGCCTTTAGCGTGACGGACATCGGTGTCCACACAATAAATGACCCTTGTTTGTAAACAAACGGCAGCATTTATGTGGCTTAGTGGTCATTTCAATGGCGTTTAATGGCCACTGCCGCGACGATGACATTATCGACGAAGACGAAACGCCCAAGAAGCTGCCACGGTCCTCGAAGGAGATGCCCGGTTTGTGCAGGAGCGACCCCCACAATGAAGCCACTGCAGCCCCCGGACCGTCCACCTCTGATCGGAGGACCTTCAACTCCACCGCGAGGCTTCGGGCGGACTCGGTGAAGAAAGGCAGGCCGCGTAGGTGTTTTGAGCTCCGGCTCTGGGCTTAGTCTATTTCCCGCAAAGCACAGTTGTCTGTACACAGAAATGGAAGGCGTGCCTCACAAAAGAGGCCAGTCAAAATAAGGATTACGGAGAGGATATTGGGAGAGTAGATCCTATATCTAAGTCTTGTAAAAATGCATAGATTTTATTTGCCTCATTTTCCTCAGAACGTTATTACAGTGTAATATCAGTGAGGCTTGATGTCAGTAAATGGCCTGGACCTTTTTTGCAACAAGATGGCGTTCGCGGTACACACTGTACTAAGGCTGTCTGCTGTAATGAGACCTACATCCATGTTGTTCCCGGACAATAAAAGAAATGGAAATGCAATACATATTACGAAATTATCATTATTATCCATATGATAATAATTAATAACTATGTTAATTCTGACTATTTGTCTCTTATTATTTCTATTGCAGCATTTCCTTGGTTTGGTATGGACATTGGAGGCACTCTTGTGAAGCTTGTGTACTTTGAGCCCAAAGACATCACAGCTGAGGAGGAACAGGAGGAGGTGGAGAACCTGAAGAGCATCCGGCGGTACCTCACCTCAAACACTGCCTATGGGACCACAGGGATCAGGGACGTTCACCTGGAGCTGCAAGACCTAACGCTTTGTGGACGCACCGGAAACCTGCACTTCATCCGCTTCCCCACCCAAGACCTGCCTGTCTTCCTCCAGATGGGACGAGACAAGCATTTCTCCAGCCTCCACACCACCCTCTGTGCCACGGGAGGGGGGGCCTACAAGTTTGAGGCTGATTTCAGGACGGTGGGTTCATAAAGCATTAAACCATATCTGTCATGCATTGTTACCTTTATTACTCTAAATGAGATTGTGTAATCATCAATATTGTATTTGAAAACGTACAATACAAAATCTTTCACTTAACAATGACAAAATTAATAATGTGTTTGTGCCAGTAATAATACTGAACTGACAAAACACTAGATAAGCACACAGTATAGTTAGTACTAGTACATCCAATAACACAATTAGATGTAAAGTTTAGCATTAGCACAGCTTTATCATGGTTTAATAGTCTTAATAGCTTCATTTCATTTGCTAGAGTACAATTACATTATGTTTTTAGTTACTGTAATTTGTAATAGTATACTGCATGGTTAACTGAACAAAGAAAAAGCTTGTGTGAGAACTGAGCACTACATCTGATGATTTTCATGTTATTCTCTGGGTAGATGTGCTGTTACATTGTCAGTAACTTCCTGTTTTCTTACCCCCCGCCTCTGCGCTCCCTCCTGTTTCCTGTCTCGGTGCCCCTCCCCTCGTGGATGTTTCTCCTCAGATGGCCGATTTAGAGCTGCACAAACTGGACGAGCTGGACTGCTTGATCCGCGGTGTTTTGTACATAGATTCGGTGATGCCCAGAGAATGCTACTACTTTGAAAACCCCACCGACCCGGAGCGGTGCGTGGAGAAGCCCTATCCTCTGGAGAATCCCTATCCTCTGCTGCTGGTCAACATCGGGTCAGGGGTCAGCTTCCTAGCAGTTTACTCCAAAAACAACTACAAACGAGTCACTGGGACCAGGTAAAAGTCAAAAAGGGAGGGGGGTTAGACAAAGCCACTAGACAAACACTAGGTTATGAAAAAATTAGAAAATTACACTTTCACTGTGTAATAACAACTGCTTTTGGTATTAGTAGTTCCAAAATTGCTATAGCATGTTTTAAAGATTTAACTTTTCTTTTATCTCACTTATTTCTTAAATAAACATCACTTTTGCAACAGTTCTTTACAAAATTATGTTTTTACTTCACTTGTACTTACCTAGTTGTTCCCAGTTGTTAAAAGGTTATTGTAGGTTTTTATCATACATTGTTATTGTTTTTAATATAAAATGTAATGTGAATAAATACAAAATATGCTCACATTTAGCATCACAAAAAAGCTCACTAAAATAATGTAAATCTGATTGTTGGCCACAAGATTGTCTTAGATCAGAAGACGTGCGACCCCAGTGAACTTTTAACTCTTCAGGTACTTGGTACAAATAGGTTTTGGTCTTGAGTTAAACATGCGACATATCTGCCTGCTGTCTGTGTTCTTACCGACATGTGAAAAGTAGCCACATTTTTGGGTTACCAGTGACAAAATGCCTTTCTTTTCTCACAATTTGAGGCAAAATGTTACTTAAGTCTGAATCTAACTTTGCTGAAGTCGTGGTTTTGGTGTTTTTCTTCAGTTTTCCACTACTTGGTTTTTCATGGGTGGTTTCTCAATTGAACGGTTCTCAATAGAGACTTGTGAATGTTAAGATTTCCTTTGACATACTGGGCCTCTGTTCTTTGTGCACCGAAAGAAATGCAAGAGTGGTTTATTTAATTTGAGACTCAGTGGAAGCCAATGTTTTCACAAGTGTACAGTTTAACTTATAGAGGACATTTTGTTTGATTTTTATCTCTCTTGTTTTCTCTGCTCCACAGTCTAGGCGGTGGGACCTTTCTGGGTTTGTGCTGTCTTCTGACCGGCTGCTCCACGTTTGAAGAAGCTTTAGAAATGGCGTCCGAAGGGGAGAGCACGCGAGTGGACAAACTAGTGCGTGACATCTACGGAGGCGACTACGAGAGGTTTGGACTGCCCGGCTTTGCTGTGGCCTCCAGGTACATATTGCTTTTTATAGCATAATACTTTTATTTTTTAATTTTAACATGATATTTGATAATATTATCAAATATTATCAATATGTATAATATTATTATCAAGTATTATTTTCCTTCTTTTTTTTTACAAAAATTATTATATATATTTTGTTTCTTCAATGTATTTAAGTTTAAGTTGATTAATACTTGAACTATGTAACTTTACTTGTGGGGGGGTCCACGGTGATGTTATTACTTTGCCTGAAATACTCTTCAATATGACAATACTAAAAACTTTAACTAGAAAAGTCACATAGTGTACCTTTAATAAACTTTTGCTGGTATAAAATTACTGTAAGAAGCCTTTATTTCAAAAAGAACTGTGTTTGTTATGTTTATATTTTGAAGTTGTGTGTAATGTATTTTCAAAAATGCTAAATATTTATAATATAAATTGGGTGTTTTTCTCAGTTTTGGCAACATGATGTCCAAAGAGAAGCGAGAGTCTGTTTCCAAAGAGGACTTGGCGCGGGCCACTCTGGTCACCATCACCAACAACATCGGCTCCATCACCCGAATGTGCGCTCTCAACGAGGTCAGTGGGTCAGAGCTGAAACACACAACTGCTCTCACTGTTCACATACTATTAAGCCCAGTTGTCTTTTACGTCCATACATACATATTGTTGAGTGCTTTTCTCTTTATTTCGCAGTTTGAATACATTTATTTTAAGACTTTGCTGTGATGGGGAATGTGAATGAGTGTGTTGAGAGAAGCCAGTGCAGTGGAATAATTTCCTCTCTGCGTTCAGCCTCTTTACGGTGCTGCCTTGTGGCGTCTTGATCAAGCAGCATTGTACAGGGCTATGAAGGCGGAGCAGGGGCTCCATCTGCTGACGAGCACTGCTCTGCTATTACTGTGTTCAAGTTTCTTTTTACATTTTGATCAAATTCAACTATGTAAGGACGTATGAAACTGACACTCTGTCTGTTGCTATTATTACACATTTCTTTTTTTGTCTCTTTGTTCAGAACATCGAGCGAGTGGTGTTTGTGGGAAACTTCCTCAGAGTTAACACTCTCTCCATGAAGCTGCTGGCTTATGCCATGGACTACTGGTCTAAAGGACAACTCAAAGCACTATTCCTGCGACATGAGGTCAGTGCTTTACACAGGCAAATCCAAACCGCATCACTTTTATTTGACATGTTTAAAGTTCTCCCTGGTTCTGTTTCAGGGTTACTTTGGGGCAGTCGGAGCGCTGCTGGAGCTTCTGCATCCCTCTGAATGTTTGTGAATGAAACCTTCACCTGTCAATGCTGCAGAAACACTGAGCACTTTGATCCAAGATCTTATTTGGTTCTTTTACCACAAAGTTTTACAGTTATAAACAGCAGAAAAGCAGCTGCTGTGCTTGAACCAAAGTGTCACGTCTCATGGACTTCACCTCCTGTGGCCTTGTTTCCTTCAGCCTGTGGACAGAGTTACTCATCACTGTGACAACCACAGGGCCAAAAATGTTTGGTCTGTTGCACTAATGTAGGTACATTATTTAAATGGAGGATTCAGAGGACAGTTATAAGACTGGAAAGTCCAAAAATGATTAAGTGATACTGAATAATCATCATACCCATGTATACTATATACGTTCTGGCACTGAATGTGGTTTGTTACACATTGTGGCTAGATTCGATCATTTGAATTATCTAATTCAAAGATTTGAGAATAGAATAGAAATAAGAATGTCGTTTTTCACTTTTTGATGTTTTTTTTTTTATTTTTTATTTTTTTTAATTTAACCTGGCGCATCATAAACTAGTAATAATATACAGTATTTAGATACCTTAAGGTTCCACACTGGAGATCTGTATTTCTTTTAGTTTGTTATTAGCAATATATTTAATACATTTTTCACTGTTTAAGGTTTATTTGATAAAATTATCTCTAAATGTGTTTGTGGATTTACAGTAAATACTGCACTAATGTTGGGATTGTCCCAAAAAACAAGGTTTTAAGACAATCAGGCATAACGTATGTAACTTAATACTGAGCTGTTTTAAAACTGAACCCAAAGCATATTTGTCTCATTGAAATGTTTCTTTTTTTTATAAATGATGGGACCATTTATGAAAGTATTTTTTTCTGTTGGTTATCATCTAAAGTGCCTGTTTTTGTATTACATTTCTGCAAAACAAAAGATGTTGAGTATGTTACCAAAAATTGTTTTAAAATTTTCATACTGATGTTTCTCAAATAAACACTTATTTGAAACTTTAGGCTTTGTTTGTTGAAATATGAAATCTTTGGACTTTGTTAAGTAGAAACTGTATGGTTGGAGCAAGTTTCAGCCATTTTGTAAAAATGCCAACCCTTCATAACTTCAAAACAAACGATATATTATTTACCAAGAATGTGAAAGTGTATGCCCCTGTCAAAGGATGTGCATGACATTATAATAACACTGTCCAAACTGACAGAAGGGAAACCTGCAAACTTGTGGCTTTAGGGCAAGTCACAGGGCTGCTATAACACTCCCACTGACAAGAAAGGTAGTCCTGCAAACAGATGCAAATTAATCTCTAGTTTGTTTCTTAAAGTCATCAGTGAACACTATGATAAAATATGGAAAAGACTAGTCTTGCATTTCTATATGAACATTTTAATAAAGTACAGGAAAAACTAGCCTTGCATTTCTATATGAACATTTTAATAAAGCACAGGAAAAACTAGCCTTGCATTTCTATATGAACATTTTAATAAAGTACAGGAAAAACTAGCCTTGCATTTCTATATGAACATTTTAATAAAGCACAGGAAAAACTAGCCTTGCATTTCTATATGATTTCTTATGTACACTAGCCTACATTTGCTAAGTGTTTCCTGTTTTTAGACCTCAAAATCACAGGTCGTCGCGTGTATTTTTAGTCCAAAATACACGTGTTTTGGTCTTAGATCCATGAAAGAGTCAGTGTTAGGGTCCTCCCAGAGCCCCAGAGCCCGCCCCGTCCCTCCTCTGTGCTCTCCCCGGGCTCCCCCTCTCCTCTCCCGGCCTGACGCGCAGGGAGGCGGGGGCTGTACAGCTGGCAATTATACTCTCGGTCTCAGCTCTCACTCACTTTAATTGGCACCTCGCTGGCCTCAAATTGAACCCAGCCTTTAGATGCTCGTATTAACGCGACTTGTGGATTAATAATTTTATTTTTTTGTCTCATTTTTGGCGCTGGTTCAACTTTGGACAAAGATCTTTTTCATCGGAGCTGCCCACTCTCCACTGGGACCGCTATAACCTCCTCAGCCGGCAAGAAGGTAAGAGAAATACTGCAGAAACTACCATAACCTTTCTTTTACATCACTTAGTCTTTGCACTGTAGGCCATTTGCACACTTTGGAATTAATCTGTAGAGTCCAATTATTAAATGTGCTTAAAATCTTGCTATTAATTACAAGAACAATAGTCAGTGGTCATAAATTACCATATAAAAGCTCCATCATGCGTAAAAACCAACCAAAACCAATTAAATGTAGACTAGTGTTTTAAATAGATCACAGATTTTACACTAAATTTGAAGTGAATCTATTAAAACTATTAATAACCAGTTTGATGAATGAAGAAAAGTGTAATGATGTTAGGATAGTTTCTAGTAATAAAATAAAAAGCCTTGGAGAAGCATAAGTTACTGGTTTGGTCTTAGTCCAGTTTTTAATTACTGGGTCACTAATTTAAGAAATATACTACAAACTCTACAATGGGGTGAACAGATTATCAAAGTTCAAATCTTGGACACAGCGGGGTTGGGATGACTGGTATAAATAAAATTTCTGTAAATCTTCTGTATTTGGCTAAACAAATGCTCCTTTTTACTGTTGGTAAGGATCAGATTAGAAAAAATGTGATAGTCCTAGTTTAGACCTGATGTAGTCCTTGTTTAGTAATGGTTTGGATCAAATTGGTCAAAAATAGGCATATTCGGGGCATTTCTTGTATAAAAGTGGGACAAATCTGCAGGACAGGGGACACAGGGCTCAAAACTGGGGCATCTCATCATCCTACAACAAAAAAGTCTAACATTAAGACTAAATACTATGTCTACTAGGCGAGCTACTACATTAATAGCCCACGTACCTACATTTTTTGGCTCCCACTACTGCAAAGCTGAGCAGTAGCACGTCTCAGCGGAGAGTTAAATAAATGTTGATCAAGTGAAAAATGCCAGGAATGCAAAAGGAAACACAGACAGACCAAAATCTGTCTCAAATATGTGTCAAATAAATTCATTCATTCCTATAAATGGACCTAGCGTAGGATGACCAGACGTCCCTATTTACCCGGGACGGTCCGAGTTTTGAGCCCTGTGTCCCAACAGATTTATCCAAAACCAGTGATTTGTCCCAATTTTATACAAGAAATGTCACAGATGTCCCTATTTTTGACCAATTTGATCCGTGCTAACAGTAAAGAGAGGCGTAAATTGTCACTTGTTTAGGTAAAATACAGAAACTGCTTAAAAACAGCAAAACATAATGAAAATGTGACTATGCTGTATTTAAAGGCCCACTATGTAACTTTTCTGATGGAGGGTTTTCCACTTGCTTGTCACAGTGAAGATGTTACTGCTTTGCCTGGAATATTCCACAGTATGGCATTAATTGTATCTGTCTTCATGGATGGAGACAAGCAGATGATGCTACCAGACCAAGACATAGGTCTGATCTATGGAGAGGCAAGTCCACTTACCATTTGGATGTATCTTTTTAAGGGATGTTTCCGCCATTTAAAAAAGTGCTATAGAGATCAGTTTAATGCCATACTGCGGAACGGTCCAGGCAAAGCACTAACATCCCTGACAGAACGTGGGCCCCAGCAGAAAAGTTACATTGTGCACTTTTATTAAACTACTTATACTGAGTTATTCAGTTTGATCATATAGTTATGATTTGGATAACACTAGGTAAAGTTTGCGTATACCTAATTGTCTTTTTTCTTGGACAGGTCAATTGCAACAAGGAATTTATTTTGCAAGTTATTGATACTTTGCAGCAACATCCTGCTGTAAAGGTTGTACATGCATGTGTATGGCAGAATGTTCCGCAGGTACCATGGAGACACAATGCACAACTTACCAAATGCGTTCTATGATTGTCTGAAAACTCAAGAACAAAAAAACAAACAAAATGGATTCAAACAACATATTTTCAACAAAAATGTGAGAATTACTAAGTGAAAAATTGTTGGCTAGTGCAAGCTAGTTTGAGACTAATCTTATGTGAGAGGAACTTGTTTATAGAGCACAAATCAGCTCACCTGTTGTAGCTACTAAGTCAGTTAGTTTTGTTCAGATTGTGTTAAAGCAAACAAACTAACAAAGGCTCAGACAGAGCTGTGCTTACAGTTAGCATCACACTCCCAGGAAATGTTGTTGACATCAGCTGGAAAGTATCAGTACAAATCTCAGACTTGTGCCCTTCCATCCCTGAAGCCCATGGCCTTCATTCACTTCATTCACTTCATTCACTTCATTCAGTGTGACGTGCAGACAGACATGTTTTGGAAAAGGCCAGTTTGAGCCTATGGCTCCTGTACTAACGCACTACACACTACTGTATTTGTGTCTGAACCAGC